>RJWM01005022.1:0-95885 GCA_004363535.1 Dasyprocta punctata | reverse complement strand
CAGATCTTGGAAACAACCCAAGTGCCCATCAATCAAAGAATGGATAAAAAAGATGTGGTATTTTTATACAATGGAGTACTACTCAGCTATTAAGAAAGATTGTATTGAGACTTTTATAAGTAAATGGTCACGACTTGGGTGGGTTATTTGAACGAGGACATCAGAAAGCTAAGAATCTGAAAAATCCTTGGAATATTGGACACTTTAAGCTTTGTAAATTCAGCAGTCTTCCATGTAATTAATTTTAAGGCTATGGTTCTCTCTGCCTCAGGAGCTTTATTTTATTCTTCTAATCATTTTTTTATTGTCACTAATGTTGTAATAAAACATAATGCATCTAGTGTATTGCATGATTATGGGACTCACCAAAGACTTACTGGACACTGCGTTCAACCCCACAGCCTCACACATAGAACTGCGTAGGTTCTTGTGAACTTCCATGATTCATGTCATATACATGGGAAATGGAGTCTGGACCTTCACCCTCATTCTCACAGCCTGTAAAAATGTTCCTACCCTATTTGCAGCCTAGTGATGGTTATGATGCAGTGGTTAAGTGGGTAGTTTCTGAAGTCCAAGAGACCTAGGTTCAGGTTCACTACCAAGCCCACATAGTTGATGCTTCATTTTCTTGAGGAATGTTAGGCTGAGTCAGATTCTTGCTGACTTTTGGGGAGAGGCCATCCTGTCCTCAGTTCTGGCTATGTGGGCATCTTCAGTTTGATTCATCAGAGCAAGCACACAGAGAGTGAAAGTGAGTGAGAGAGAGACAGACAGAGACAGAGACAGATTAAGACTCTCATAGTTTTCTGTAACCTAATCTCAGAAACAACAGCCCATCACTTCGTTGTGTTCTATCCATTAAAAGCAAAATACTAGATTCAAGGGGAGGAAATTGCATAAGAATGTGAACAGAATTTGAATTAAAGAGAATAGACAGAAGAGATAGGAGATTACATAAAGACGTGAATAGAATGTGAATCAAAGAGAATAAATAGAAGAGATAGGAGATTACATAAAGATGTGAATAGAATGTGTATCTTAGAGAATAAATACAAGAGATCATTGGGAGTCATGTCAGAAGCTATCTACTACACTAGGATTGCCTAGTTTTCACATGCATATACTCTATAGACAGGTTGAGATACAGTTGGCAGATGTACAATTACCAAATTAGGGTTCACTGATGGCAAAAGCTCAGAGTTCAATGATACTCCTGTGACAGGGGTTCATGCTATCTCTTGTTATCCTAATACTTGAAAATTGAGTCTCTGGTTGGAGGCCATGGACCTCACTGTGACAAGGGTGCTTCTGTAGGTCCTATCCAGGGCAGTGTCATAGAAAACTGCCAAGATGAGAGACCATTTTAGCACCCAGCTAGGGGTTGAACACTATGGCTTTCTATCCTAACCACACTGTCCTCAATAACGGGCATGGTATGTAGGAAAGATTACTTTAGATAGTTTTAATGCTTTTTTTTTTTTACTGAGTGATCTTTTGTTAAAAAATTTCTATGAGAAACGTAAATTATTTGAAAATATGACTTGCTTGTTTTCTGTTCATCACGTCAAAAAAAGTGGAGTGAATATGAGGCTTGATGCAAGTCTGAGAGCCTTTGGGGTTTCAACAGCAAACTTCTCTCCATCCACAGTCGCATGTCTGCTTAGCCTCTCACTGGTTCGTTCAGCCTCAGCTGGGTGAGAGCTTTAGGGACCCAGCAATAGTTGACCCTGGACTAGCCAGTGCTGCGTGTTCACTGAGCGTGAGGTGACTCTGCATTCCAAAAAGGGTTTGAAGTTTAGGTGTTGCGTTAGCTAGCCAGACACCACACTAAGTTCCCAGCCCAAGTGCATCTCTCAAGAAACCTGGGTTCCATCTGGGACAGAAGTCAGATAAGTACTCCACACTCAAATTTTAACTCACCATTCCTTTCTCACTCCCACTGAGAAAGTATTGTAGGTATGTCTTTCACTTAACCATAGACCTTAGTTACTGGGTATTGCTATCATATTTTTCTTCTATTTGCAGAACAACTGGAGAGGTACTTATTACTGACTCTAAGGAACTGAGTTCCATGGAGATGAAGTGACTGAGACAGCAAGAGGTTGATTCAGGGCTGGATTCTAGGCCCAAGACACTTCAAATTCTGATGCGTTTTCTAAAATGTAGCTCAATGCCAGCCCCCAACAGTAAGAACTTCTGGTCAGTGAGGAGAGAGATAGTATCAGCATCTGTCATCTTTGGCAATCGCTTTAACAGATGGAACACAGAGCCCTTGTCTCCCTGCAGATGAGCCTGTGCCTTTCCATCCCACAGGCTTCAACTTGTCGTTCAGTCTCTGACACAACCTACATCCCATAGTCCCTGAGCAGATTCTTGTTGCAACCCTGGGTGCATAATTAGGTTTGCCACTTTCTCCTGACTGGTGAGTTCTGCTAGAATAGGAGCTGGGTACTATTGCTAGCACCTGGCAGAATGCCTGGTACAAAATAAACACTCAGTAAAAGCTGGTGGTGCTTGAGTTTGACTGTATCAGTTTCCCAGTGGGAGATGTCAGAATGGGTTGTTTTTATGCATTCCTTAAATTGGAATACTCTTAATTCCACAGCTCTCTCCCTCATAGCATTAACTATACTGGTTTGTAATGGCATGTTTATTCATTTGCCTTGTGTTTTAGTTTATGTTTCCCCTAAAGCAAGAGTTTGGGTGCAAGTATTTCTGACAGGGAAATAGGACAAACTGTGACTAGGAGGGGCAAGTGTGATAAATAAAGGAGGAGCAGAGGCTGTAGATACCTGGGCTCAATCCCAGTGGTACATTCTGAATAGCAGATTGCACAAATCACAGGATTATCCCACTAAGGTGAGGACACTGTGAAGTTTAATAAATTTAAGCACCGATTCCCACCCTCAGTGATTAAGACTAGTTTGTGGGCTGTTAATACCTTAACACCATGCTGCGGCCACTGGTACATGCAGAAAGAATCAGTAGATAACTTCTAGGGTAAGGACAAAATCATATGTAATCAGGGCATCAAAACAACTGCTCATTTCCTCATTTGGGCAGCAAGGTCTTTAAGAAAACTCATCACTGGGGTTTATCAAGAACTTACCATGTATTTAGGCATGTTCTTGATCTTATGTAGCTTTTGTCACCATGGTGTGTTAAAATTGTGAGCCTTATTTTGTGGATAAGAAAACCGAGGCTCACTGAAGTTACTTAACTTGTCCATGATGGTGAGTGGCAGTACTCAGCATCCTTTCTGGATGTGTCTGGTCTTCTAGCTGGTGTTCATTCCACTCCATTGCACCTCCGGTGGTGCTTAGCAAATAAGATGATGGTTGGGTTTAGATGTTGACGAGGGCAAGAATTATGGAGACCACTAAAAAATGTAGTATCCAAAGGATCAAGGCCTAGGTTAGGCATAGGGTAGATGAGGATAAAAAGGCAAACAGATAAAGTAGGAAAGTAAAAATTCTAGGTGGAAAGTTCAAACCAAGGAACTACAACCAAAGGTAGGCAGAATCAGTACTGATGAGGAGACCCAAGAAGCCTCCAGTGTGTGATAGGGAGGACAGAGTATAAAATAAAAGTTTGCCGCTACGTACATGTAGAAGCGCCTTGTAAATCAGCACAAAAGTTTTAAACAAGCCATCAAATGGAAGACAAAATGAAGAATCCAAGTGAACATCAAGATCCCCAGGTGGAACTACTCATTTAGGGGTATTATGAGTACAAAACATATGATTATGTATTTATAAACAACATGATGACCTGAAAGAATCTTCCCCCAGATGTTATTTGACCAAGTCCTCAACATGGCCAGAGGAAGTGGATCCCTATGACCATGCAGCAGAAGATGATGACTTCCCAGGACTCACTCATGCATTTGTGGTTTCTACTTACAAATGGACCCTGGACACCTTCAAGTAAGCTGTGCATACTGAGGCAAGTCAATTCTTCCCTATCCCCTAGCCTCATCACCATTTTCCATAGACAAGAACAATGATGCTGTGTAGGACTGAGGGTTAAAGAAAGTCACAGATGTGAACCTGCTGCTCATAGCCTACCCCATGATTGGTGTGAAGCTCATGTGGAGGTGTCCTCTAGTTCCTGCCCCACCCAAAATGAGTGGTTTAGTCTTGGAGTCAACAAGATGGGAAGGTGACTAGGAGACTCCTGTATTTTATGAACCTCCCTCAAGGGGAGGGACCTCTTACGTAAGACTTCTGTTTCCCCCTGAGTGAACTGTGGTTCTACCCACACTTAGAGGTGGACATGAAGCATTATCTGTGACCAATTATCAGTGTCATTTTAGAGACCAGGGCAGGGTCAGAAGAAGAAAAGCTAACATTTGAGTAATGAAGTCCATATCTACTGGGAACAAGGCTGAGAGAAAATGTACTCCTGTGTGACCAAAAGGGAGTTCCGTAGTGTTTTACTCCTCCAACCCCATCTGTGAAATGTGCCACAGAAGGAGTGGATAAACATTCTGATTTTGCCATTTAGTGAGTGAAGAGAGGTGATTGAAGAACACTAAAGGCAAGAGTGTTATCTAAATTCGTTCAGCAAAATCTTTCATGCTATATGGAGGCATGTGGCTTGGAGAGGGGCAGAGGAGAGTGTTTATAGTTTGTCTCAGTCCTGTTGTACACCGAGCCTGATGCTAGACGGGTGTGTGGGAGGCATGGCTATTGCCTTCCAGGAGGGAAGCAGGACTGCCAACAGCAGCTAACATTTATGGAACATTTATTTTATGCCAGGGACTGTTCTAAGCACTCTCCCAGTGTTAACTAAATGAACCATCACCACATCTTACAAGAAAGATTCTATTTTTATTCTTAAAGGTAGGAAACTCAGGCATAAAAGAAGGAGAAGCTTGTCCAAAGTCACACGACTAGAAACTTAAAGAACCAGAGGCTAAATCCAGTTAGTCCAATCCAGAGTTCACCCTCTTAAATACCATAGGATAATATTTCATTGACATTCATGGGGTGATATTTTTTGTGCCACATACTGTGATAGATGAGTTATAAATACAGTGTTTCTGGGTCTTCCTAACAACTTGGGAGGTCGACATTATGGTTTTCATTTAATAATAAAGAAACAGATTCACAGAGGTAAAGTGGCTTCCACAAAGTCACACACTCATATGGGCAGAGTAGAATGGTATTCATTCTCACAAGCATAAATTACACCCCAGACTATTAAGAACCCAACAGGAATACCAGATGTGATGTAGAAATGTGGGGATGCATCCAGTCTAAGGGATGTGGGAGGGAGTAACAGAGAAGTCAAGGTGTGAAGGATGGGTGAGATGGGTTAGAAGCAGAAAGGTATTTGTGAGGGGCTAATGCATGGCAGTAGGCTGGGAGGTTAGCAGACTTGGTGAGTAGCCAGAGAAGAGGGAGCAGAAGGAGAGCAAGCTAAGGCAAGTCGTGGATAGAGTTGGGTTCCATGAGGAAATCAGACCTTAGGTGGCATCAGCGCAGGTGCTCGGTGGTGGAGGGCTGGAGTGAAGGGGAGGGGAGGAGGATCAGTGGGCACGAGGAAGGGGCTTCACATGGCTCTCTGAGGGCGCAGAAGTTCTTCCAGACTGACCTCTTACTGAATCCTTCCAGTTCTTATTCCCTCACCCAGATTTTGAACCCTGCTATGTTTGTGGAACAGGGATGAAGAAAGTTTGTGTGGGATTGATCTGTCTGGTGGTTTCCTTTGCTTCTCAGTCAGCAGTCTGGGGAGACACTCCTGGATCCAGCCATGAAGCAAGTCAGTCTCTCTCCCTCTCTCTGTCTCTCTCTCAATTTTACCTTCCCTTCCTTCCTACATTAAAGTTATTATTTTATTTGAAAAGTAAATTATATACACATTTATGGCAAGATGTGGAATGATGAAATCGAGCCAATTAATATATGTGTTACCTTACATACTCACCACTTTTGGGGCAAGAACCCTTAAAATTTACTCTTTTACCCAGCACTCGGGAGGCTGAGGTAGGCGGAGCGTTGTGAGTTCGAGGCCGGCTTGGGCTACAACGCGAGCATAAGGCCGGCCTGAGCTACATAGTGCGACCCTGCCTCAAAATACCAGGGCCAGGAGTTTGGCTCAGTGCCTTAAGCGCCTGCCCTGGCAGGCGCGAGGTTATGAGTTCAATCCTCGGTGCCGCAAAAAAAAAAAAAAAAAAAAAAAAAAAAAAAAAAAAAAAAAATTTACTCTTTCAGCAATTTTCAAGCATACAATGTATTCTTATTAACTATAGTCACTGTAATGTACAACAGATCTCTTGAAATTATTCCTCTTACCTAACTGAAATTTCACATTCTTTAATCAACATCTCTCCAATACTCTTAAGCTCAGGCCTCTGGTAACTGTCATTTTACCCTCTATTTGTGTGAATTCAATGATTTCACACTCCATGTGTAAGTGGCAGTATGCAGCGTTTGTGTTTATGTGCCTGGTTTATTTCATTTATTATGCATTCTCCATATTCACACACATTATCACAACTGATAAAATTTCTTTCTTTTTTAAGACCAACTAGTAATCATTATGTATATGTACTGCATTCTCTTTATTCATTCATATGTTTAAGGATAGTTTTTCCTTATCTTGGCTACTTTGAGTAAGCTGCAATGAACATGTGAGCACAGATGTCTCTCTGACATATTAATTTCATTTCCTTTTGGTGTACAGCCAATAATGAGTTCGCTGGATCATATGGTTCATTTGCTTTTAATTTATTCAAGGAATCTCCATGCTGTTTTCCTGAATGGCTATGCTAATTTACATTCCACCAATAGTGTATGAGGGTTCCTCTTACTCCATAACCTTTCAAGCATTTATAATTTTTTTTTTTTTTGCTTTTTGATAATAGCCATTCTAACTAGGGTGAAATGATATATCACTGTGGTTTTGATTTATATTTCCTTAATGACTAGTACACAGTTCTTCATTCTGGTGAGTATCCAGACAAGAGGGTACAGGAGAGCCAGCAAGCTAAAGCAAGTCATGGATAGAGTTGGGTTCCACTGAGGAAATCAGACCTTATGTTTTATCAGCAGAGATGCTGGATAGTAGAGGGCTAGAGTGAGGAGGAGGGGGGACAGTGGGCATGAGGAAGGGGCTTCCCATGGCTCCCTGAGGGTGTGAAAGAGTTTCCAGTCTGAACTGCAGTAGCTGCCTTCAAACCTAACCATGAAGGCAGGGGGAACAGGCTATTTGAGTTGGCTCAGCCTCCATATGCTGGTGGAGAAGCCCCCGTGGGAGAGCCCACCTGACGTCTTTGTCTTGGGTCTCACACACACAGGGAAGATGAGGTGGGTAGAGACTTGGGGTCTTTTCCAGCCTTTAGGTTTTTCCTGTGGGTCAACCTGGGGTCTGCTTATCTGGATTTATTTAATGTCTAGAAAGCCCCCTCTTGGCTTTCTCCAGAGTTCCTAACATTTATTGAACATGCTAGAAAGATGCCTTTCTGTGAGCATGACTGTGGAAGGCCAATTATCTCTAAAAGTGCTCCTAAAAAGTCCTGTTTTCTTTTTCTTATGGTCCAAAAAGGAATTCCATGTGGAAATGGTATAGTTTTTAGATGGTTTTATGGTTCACAATGAGATGCCACCAAAATATTTTAAGAAATGAGTGCAAAACATTGTAAATTAAGAACTCAGTTTCTTAGCAATAATTTGTATTTCATGTGTTTGGAAGGAAAACAACCTGAATTGTAAGGAAGTGTGATGATCAAGATTTGTCATAAATACATTAACAAAGACTAAGTGTAGATGCAAAAATCAGGAAGGCATTTGATTATTTGATCATTTTTTTCATTCCTAAATCTTGTAACCTAAACAACTACTTCTAAGATAACAGTATACAATATATTAACTAGTGTTAATTTACTACTATTTTTTTGAAATTGTGTATCATTTTTATCAGTCTTTGTTTTGTTTTGTTTTGTTTTGTTAAAGAAGAGAAATCAGGAAAACCTTTCTCACATGGTACAGGGGTGAGTCCTTTGCCTGGCAGAGCTGTGGGGAAATACTGTACATATCCAGTGGGGCCCGTCTTGACTGCAGTGTAGGCAAAGCTTCAATTGCTGATCTTTGGGTTTGGAGTCACCTGGAGGAGATGTACCACATGCTAGGCAAGGTCTTTGCATGTGGGCCTGGAGACTTTTGGTGAGTGAGATTCTGCAAATTTGGTTAGATGCTTCAGAGCTGGTGCTTTCTAGCTGTGCTCACATAAGGTTTCCAGCTTCTAGACCCAACCCCTCAATCTGTTGCACCTTCTGGTCACCTATATACTAGTCTAGGAAGATTTAGCCAACATTCTGTTGTCCACTAATTCCTGGTGCTGAATCAGCCAGGCAATGTACCATCTTTTCTGTTCCCATTTTTGTGCTCTGCTGTGACTTTCTGGATGTAAGCAATACTTGATCTGATTTATAATGCTTCTAAAAATTGATTGAGTTTTGTGATCTATAAAAGAGAAGCCCCCAGACAGCAATTGTAATTGTAAAGCAGGGCTGAGATGTGGGGGATGATGTATATTCCCTCCTCCCACTTGGAGAGGTCACAGGTTAAGTGGGAATATCTTTAAATTGTAATTTTCTCTACCTCCCAGAAAACCCACAGTTCTTGGGTTGGTTTTTACTTTCTTCTGTTTTAATACCTTGTCTAGACATCTAGGAGCCTAGTGATACATTGCATTGTTCAGCACTTTACAATTTATTTAGCAAAGCACTTTTACATATATTAGAAGGCAATGGTTTAGAACATAGACCTTGAAGGCACACTGCCTAAATTGAAATCAGGATTCTGCCATTTCAGTCTGTGTAACCTTGAGTAACTTTCTTTTTCTAGGCTCAGTTTTCTCAAATAATGAGAACAATAATATACCTACATCATAGGTTATTGTGGGGATAAATTAATACATGCAAAGTGCCTAAAACAAGTTTATACAAGTGTTATTTTTACTACTATTAATACTACATTTACCCCTGTAGCAGTTAGTTTAGGTGAATGGTAGAATCCAAATTACCCTGGCTCCCAGTTCCTTCCTGTGTATACACTACCTTCAAGCCCTGGTAAGTAAGTATTTCTGACCCAAGTGTCTGGGGGAGCTCCTATGAGGCATCTTACCTGCATTTAGCGACGAGGTTCACAGGCACTGTCCTACGCTGGTGATTGCTGCTGCTCACGGTCCTGCCATATGCTGATGCTGTTCTAGGGCATCTGCAGGTGCTATTGCCTTTTCACCTGCTTATTCGGGTCCGGCGCGTCTACACCAGTTGGAAGGCTCAGAGCTCCTAAGCTGCAGAGTGACACATTGTGGAGCAGGGAGAAGGAGAATGGTTCACTGCCCTTTCCTTTACCTTCTTGACACAGGACACAGCTCTCCTGCAAAGAAAGCCCATTCTACCAACATCAGTGTGCCTTGGATATTTTCCTGCAAATTAGACCACAGAGATGGTTTCATGGCATACCTTATAGTAATAAACAGTTTTTGGGCCACTAGGATTCTCTTCCTATTCACCCTCCCCTCAGGTGTTCCTCAGCCCTGTGCCTCTTTGCTCTCTTCCCCCCTTAAAAATAATTCAAAGCCATTTCTATATTTTGCATGATCGTTGGAATGTTGCTTGTTTCAAACCCCAAGGTATTCATCAGAGCTTCTCTTTGGCACAGCAGTTACTTCCAGCATGCCAGCTGCCGCAAAGGCAAATGTTTCTTCATATGTCACACAGAACAGGTCTACCAGTCCTCTGGGTCATTATCCCACTCGCTCACCAGCCCTACAGCCAGTCAGTGTTTTTAGCTGCACTTGATTTTGGATTCTTTGCCAACTCATAAAAGCTTGTGTTGCAGGAACACAGCCCTCCTGACTGGTACTGGGCCCCTCCATGGGGATGGGTAACCCCACGTGACTGCGGTTGTCTCTATAACAGATGTTCCATACGTGAGGCCATATTTAGCTATAGAGAATATTTTGCTGCAGCAGCATGACCTGCCCCTTTAGGACCAGCCCAACCAAAATGCTTTTGGGTTACCAAAAAGCATAGCACTTCAGGCAGCAAGCCCACATAGGTCAGATCATAGATGGCACTGGCAGAGTCCAAGTTGTTAGTTGGAAGATGACTTAGCTGGCTGTATGCAGTCACTAGACATTGTTTCTCAGATCACCTGCATCACCTGGAGAATGTGCAAAAGTAGAAATGCCTTGGCTTTTCCAAGCCCCAGCAAATCAGAGCCTGTGGAGGTAAGGATGAAAAGACTGATCTTAAAAACACACCTTCCCTTTCCATTTATTCTGAAGGGCTAAAACTAGGCCTTGACCATATCAGGCAAATGCTCTACCACTGGCCTATAGCCTCAGTCCAGGAATCTGAATTTTTAAACAAAGGGCCTAGCTGGTGCTTCTACATTGCAAACTTAGGAATCCCTGTTCAAGGCTGCAAGTTTCATTCAGGAAAGCTCTTAACTGTATTTCTCAAACAAATAATATTGGTTCCTTTATTTTTCTCCTGATGAAAGTATAGGAAGAGTTCTGACTTCCCTTGAAATTCTATGGGGCATAGCATCATTTCTGGTTAATTGGCTATATGTAAAAATAACTTATACTACTTTAGGACCAAAGCGTAGCTCCCCATTCCCATTTGCCCCTACTACAGTGACCCAGCTGGTGCCACTGCAGGATGGCAGAGCTTCTGTCATCTGGGCTGCCTGAGTGACTGCATGGAGCAGAGCTCCCTTGCTGGCCAACTGTGGACAGAGAGTGTTAGTGAAAAATAAACACTTGCTATGTTAAGCCATTTAGATTTCAGGATTAATTTGTTATCACAGCATAAACTGACTTCATCCTTACCAAGACACAAGCCACTTTTATCATCTTTTAGTGATGTTGGACAATTGATTTATTCATCATTAAGCAGCTTAATGAGATTTGCTTTAAGCTCCAGTAACAGTGGCTAGAGAAACAATAACTGCCTGGGTGGACAGGGCTGGCATGAGGCTGAGTCAAGCAAGGAATAGAAGAGGCCTAACTGCTTATCTTGGCCTTGTCGTGGAGAGTTCTTGATTTTTAATGGAACTGATAAAATTGATTTGTAATCTTGCTTTTCCTTCATGCAACAGAGTTTTGCTGAGATTGCCATGGCAGAGCTAGCCACTGAAACAGTGGAGTAAATACATTCTTGAGGAAGCCACTGTCAAGTGAGGAGTCAGACAAATAAGGAGAGCACTGGATATTTGCTGCCCAGGAGGAAGGGTGAGCCAAGAGCTTGGGAGCTCAGACAAGGATGGGGCCTACTCAGATAGCTCTAAGGGCAACTGAGTGACCTCGACAAATGACTGTTAGGAAAATGCCAAACATAATAGTGCCTCCTGCTTGTGTTTGGAGAAGTGCTGGGTGCTGGTAACTGAGGATGCTTGCTCAGATGTCCCAAATGGCTGATGATTTTAGAACTTGGATTTCACAATCATTTGGGCTCAGGTTTGTACTAGTTTTCCAAAGAAGGTGGCTCCAAACACAAGCCATTTGGGAGGACTCAAGCCAAGCACTAAACACAGTGCCCACCACTAAAATGCCTGCTTCTAGGAAGCACTCTGCAGAGATCATTTCCTCTCCATTGTCCAACTGTACTGGCCAGACTTGAGTTTTGGGAATGGTCAAGAGGATGGGAGAGACTAGAAGTTCTATAATGAAGAATTTGATGACATATATAATATTCACGATTTGCTGGGCCTGGCTCTAAGCGTTTTACTTGTAAGAGCTCCCTTAATCCTTATAAAAACCCCAAATTAGAAAAGCACTTGGGTTCATCTTCTGTTGTTGTTATGATAAATCACCACACACTTGGCAGCTTGCACCAATACAAATTTATTATATTACATTTCTGGCGGGGGGGCAGAAGTCTGATGTGGATCTCACTAGGGAGTGGGGAGTGTTGCCTTCTTTCCTGAAAGCTTTAGGGGTGAAAGAATTTTCTTGCCTTTTCTAGGGGCTGCCTGTGTTTCCTGGCTCCTTTTCTCTTTCAACCTTCAAAGCTCTTTCTTCACTGTCCTGCCTCACCTTTTACAAGTCTGTGATTACACTGGGTTCACCTGGACCATCCGGGATAATTTATTTATGTCAAGGTCAGCAGATTAGAAGCTTGATTCCATCTGCAGCCTTACTTCTCTTTTGGGGTGTAAACTGCCATATTCACAGATTCTGGGGGTGAGGACATCTTTGAGAGTGGATTTTTTCTGCCTATCAGACAGAACTGTTATTAAGGAGGTACAGTTAAAGGATAGACTAAGACAGCCACTGTTTATTTATTTAACAGCAAAAGGGAGACCTGCTGGGGAGGAGCTGTGCAGGGTGGCTCCCTGAAAGGAAAGTGTCAGGGAATTTTATGTGCTAGGAAAGAAAGATTCATAGTGATTATGCTAATGAAGAATTGCAGCTTTTATCCTGGATGGACAAAATGAATCCGTTGTTCTGCACTAAAGGAAGTTTCAGCTGGGCATGGTGGCCAATGTCTGTAATCCAAGCACTGGGGAAGCTGAGGCAGGAGGATCACTGTGAGTTCAAAGCCATCCTATGCTACCTAGTAAGTTCAAGGCCAGCCTGAACTACATAGTGAGACCCTGTCTCTACATAAATAAATAAATAAATAAATAAATAAATAAATAATAAATAAAGTAAGTAAGTAAGTTTCACTATACATTGGTCAACTGAGAGTCTTTAGTTAGGTCCAGGGAAGGTCTCTTATCCTAGGGTCACCCCAAATCCATAGATTGTTTATCTACTCAAGATGGTTAAAGCCATGGGAAGAAACAGAACTCAGTGCCAGGATTCAGCACAGAACTGGAGGCCAAGTTTCCCTTCTAAATTGTTTTCCTCCAGACTCAAACTTCAGGCTTGGCTGACACTTTTCTCTTGCATCCATCTGAGCTAAGAGGAGAGGTTGCAGGTGAGGAATTCATCAGTGGCACTTTCTGGGCATCCAGAGGCTCAGATGGGAAAATCAGAGTATATCCCAGCCAGGAGTTTTGGGGGAAATGCATTTCCCAAGTGAATGGGGACATTCATAGCTGAAATTCACCAAACATCAGGCAATGCCTTTTGCAGCAGAAAACATGATCAGCTTTTGACATTAACCCCGGGGCATGAAGGAGCAGCTCATTAAGCTCTGGCGGGGATGCTGACAGCTGCAGACGTGAGACCATGTTTATAAACGACTTACAGTGGGAACCAGTGACACCTCATTACAGGCGCCCATCAAGGGCCTGTTCTTCCTTATTCATCTCCCACCATCAATCTTCCAGTGCAGTGGTTGTAATTAGGACCTGTATTGACTCTTGATCAATTTGTTTTGTTAGGCTGAGGAAGAACATTGCTGGTTATGTGTACACCATTCAAAAGGTTGTCACATGAAAGTGTGTGTGTGTGTGTGTGTGTGTTTGTGTGTGTGTGTGTGTGTGTGTTAAGGATAGTGAGGAAGGGGGTATACAGGATCCTTGACTTTGCCTGCAGCCACAGAAGCAAGCCTAAGGGGACTCAGCACCTCTCTGATACAGTTCCTCATCTCTTCTGGGGCTGTCTTGGCAGCTAAGACCCAGCCTTTCCTGAAATGATCTGGAGCATGGGATACTGTCATTGTGTCACAAAGAACTGCCATGTGTATTCTAGGCACTGTACTTTACCATGTGAATTAATTCTTGGATCAGTCCTGCCAAGCTTCTCCAATGAGAAAACAGAAGCTTATTGTGGACAAATAGATTTGTGGAGGTCAAGGCAGCCCCACAACTGTTTGCCTTAAATATGCAATGTTCCATAAATACGTGATGTCATTCAGATCAGAAATGGGATAAGATATGTGGCAAGGCCCATTAGATGATACTGCCATTAACTGGGGGTGAGATGGGAAGGTGATGGGTTTAGCTCCACTCTTATCAGGCAGGGATTCCCAGAGGTTAAGTTGGCTGAGGACATGTACTATCTCTGGGGGATTGCTGCCGGGGTGACAGATTGCATATCTGCTCCTGAGACAAGCACCTTCTTTGAATGCAGACCCTCAGACCTTTGCTATTGAGTCTGTCACACATCCTAATCACATAGCCAGCTCTACTTGCACGGTCACATGACAATCATATGGTGATGAACTGGCTTCCTTGGCAGGTTCTCTGAGAATAGATAATGGCCAAATTAGCCTTTGCACTTCTTGTGATGAATAAAAGTGTTTGCATTAAGACTCATCAACTTCTTGCAAGTTTTGTATGTATGAGTCTAGTCCCAAGGTATGGCTATACCATTTAGTCCTGGACAAAGACAAGATCCACAAATTTGGGGCTATAACTAAGCAGTACATTTAATGGTTCTCCTGGGAGATTTGTCCGTCATTTCTTCTAGATAGCATTGGGCCCCATAAACCCACACTATTACCCTTTTGTATGGGGGGTGGCAGAACTTCACATTTTATCTGCTGACTCTGAATATAGGAGTCTGCCTTATACATGATTTTGCCTTTCTAGAATTGGTCTCCCAATGCAAGGATTTTGTAGTTCAGTTTCTGCTTTGGAGAAGAAGGGGGGTGGGTGGGGATAGAGGTAGGGTAGGAGGATTTCCAAACTCTCATGATCTGGCACAGGAGAGGAACACAGTAGGAGGCCCACTGGCTTTCATAGTTTGAAGCTCAGAGTTCCAAGTGATTACAGCTCTCAAGTAGGAATGACCCTGAAGGAGGTTAGGAGAAGGTCCAAGATGATCCCCAGACAGGTAGAATTCATAATAAAACATATGGATGATGTTTTCCTTATGAGAAAGTCAATTCTTCCTGGGTCGGGGAAGAAGCCCAGATGTAGTCTCAGAATCTGACTCAATTATTGTTTGTGTTTTAAAACATGCCTACAAATTCTCTGATGTGCCTCCCCTGAGAGGCAGGATCTGTTTTCCCTCTCTTTGAATCTGGGTTGACTTTGGTGACTGGTTAAATAATAGAGTAGGATGGAAGTGATATGTTCTGGTTTCCAAGGTGATATAGCTTGCTTCTTGTTCTTCTGGGACACTCACAGTTTGTTCCCTGAGCCACCATGAAAGAATACTAAGGTTGCCATGCTTTAGGGAATTCAGGACACATGGAGAGGCTACATGAGAGTGTACTGGCCAACTATCCAAGATGAGGTCCTTACTGACAACCAGAATCAGTCACAACACTTATAATTAAAGATGCCTCCGGATAATACGAGATGGCCACTGATTCATTCCCAACTTCCCAGTCTTTCCAGATAAAGCTAAAGCTCAAGGCCTATCATCCTTCTTCTGTACTGCCTTAACTGCTGACTTAGGGCACTTAGGACATAACAAATTACTAAATTTTAGGGTAGTGTGTTGCTTAGTAAAATATACCTAGAATAGCTGCTAACTCTGTGCTTTTGAGTTATATCCTTAACTTTCTGAGTCAAATACACATAATGATAAACACTCACAATGTACATGGGTGACAATGCATATCATAGCTGTTGGCATGTGGTAGGCACTCAGCAAATCATGACTCCTTTCTCTTTCATGAGATCCTTCTATGTGTCTTAGCCTCCCCTTGGGGGAATGTGGGTCTTGACTATCAAATCAAAAGAAAAGATTTACATAGCCATATTGTTTCTCATTAAAATCATAAAAACCTTTTGCTAGCACCTTAATCACTCCTGTCAGGCCAAAGGCAAGTTTCACAGTCTCCTCAAAGAAAATCTGAAGCTACTTCTATAAAATACAGCTTCGTAGAATATCAGCCCAAATGGCCAAATTGCAGCCCTCCCTCCCCCAAATAATACTACATTAACAGAGTCATCCTCTCTGGGATGTCCTTCAAAATAGTTCTTGGGAAGCCTGCTGAAAATGCAGATTCCTGTGCACCAATGTGAAGTCAGTGTTTTTGGGGTCCGCATTTCCCATAAGCGTCTTTATCCCTTTGGGTTTAGTGATTTTCGACTTGAGGTTTCCGAGCTCAAGGGAAACATAGAGGTGATGCGAACAGTCTCACCATGAAGAAAGCGAAGGGAAGACCAACTCTGAGAGGAGGGGTCCTCACCCCTTTGTGAGTTAATGGGACATAGCAGAGGGCAGAGTAGTACTCCTTGTGTAGTGCTCCTTCCAGCCTCAGATGGGTGACCTGCTCATCTCCACCTGCACAGAACGGCTCTCAGCCCCATCTCCGGGCTGAACTAGTGTTCTCATTTTTCGCAGGGCCCATCCTCAAATATTTCTGAGAGCTCCAGGGATGCTTTTATGCCTGAGTATTCTTCTCTCGTTACAAGTCTGTGAATCTCCCTGGTGTGCCTTGGCAATGGGGGACCTTTTGTCTCTGGAGCGTGCAATTTCTTGCCTATAAGTATGGTTGTTGCTTGGAATCCTTCTGCTCATCCTAGGTGTCTGACCTCCTCCAAAGGACAGGTAGCATTGACAGTGACTATTAGCCAGTCCTAAGCTCTTTGTGTAGATCACCTCCATTTAGGGACTTGAAGACTGAGGCTCATAAAGTTTAACTAACTTGCTGAAGGTTACAGAGCTTGGAAGGGGCAGAGGCTGGTTTTGAACCAAGGAAGTCTGGCTGTGGGTCTCTGCTCTTACCCATTCTGTCCCTCTGAAAGCTGAGCATACATATGTGCTGGACAGTCTTCCTGATCAGACATGAGACTTCAGGGGCATTGGACTTGTCTGACTCTTTTTTGTATTCACGACACTTAACCCACTGTCTGACACATAGCAGCCTGGCAACTATTTCTTGTGGAAGAAAATGTCTGTTCCTAAGTGTGAGTTGAAGCAAAACCTCAGTGCACAGGGAAAATGTTTAGGGGAGCAGGAGATGCTCATGGTCCTGAGTCATGGAGGAGGGTTAGGGGTGAGGCATGGTACTCTGCCTGGAAGAGGGGCTGCCAGGGCTGCTGTGCCCAAGATTGAGTTGCAGTGCCCCTGGGAGGGACCTGCTGGCTGTTACTGACATGTAAAAAGTGGCATCAGGAGCTGTGAGTGATCCAAAAACACAAATTTATGAAAATAGCACTCCCCATTGAGAAGCATCGGATCAACTAGGCAGAGAAAAGCCCTGCATCAATGCCACCCAGTGAGAACTAAATGGGAGAAAGATAGCTCTTGTGGCTGCTGTAAATGCATCACACAGGAGAGGCTCTGAGATTATTTACAAGATGCTGAGAGATGCACTGATCCTGTTTCAGCACCACCAAAGAGACCAGCCACTGGCTGGGGCCTGTAGTCCAAGTCCTTGCCTTGTGGTGGCCAGAGAAACAAAAGTGGGCAGAGCCTGGATTCTCCTCCAAGCCCTAAAAACAACAGAGGGTGCGAGCTGATCCATTTTGGGGACCTACATCACCAAGCGGGGGGGGAGGGGTTGCATTCCTGCTGCCTCACTTTGTTTTCTACAGACCAGACTCTGAGACAAAGAACTGGAAGAGCACTGCAGGGAAATGGGAAGGTGATTTAGGGAGGGGATGAAGTATGACAATTCACTCTCACTTAGCTTTGTAGGGTCTCATCTTCAGCTAATCATTGCCTTCCATCAGAGGATCATTGTGAAAACAGACATGGAAAACCTAACAGGTTCCCCAGTGAGGGGGGATTGAAGCACTAGGGTACTGCAGGGTGGCTGCCAGACCTGGAAAAGGATGTGGTTAATCTACTCTTTGTTTATAGGGGCAGGGGAGATGAAATCAAGTATGGAGTATCCTCCCAAATACTGGGTTCTTATTCTGGATTTCCATCTAGGCATGTTACTGGTACATGTGTACAAAGAAATTTAAAATATATTTTGATAGTCACACTTTTCTGTGGGAGTGGTATGACACTGCTGAGGGTTGTTCTCAAGTGCAAGTGATCTAGTGTCTTTGGTTTGTGGGAAGCCACATTTCTTGAAATTTCTGGTACCAGCAGCTATGTATCCAAACAAAATGAGATTGTTTAGCTCCTGGTGGATCTGTTTGATCTGAAATTTCCCTGAGGTTTGGTTCCATTTACCAACTGACCAGATTACACTGATTGATGTATGCATGTGTGTGTGTGTGCGTGTGCATGTGTGTGTGTGTGTTTGTGTGTGTGTGTGTTTCAAGTCATTTTTAAGTAATACAAATCTGCCTGGACGCTTGGTGCTGAATGCAATATGCTTCTGGACATCTGGGGTGGCATACGCTGGTGGACACAGAAGGGCAAGCAGACACTGGACCTGGCATGGACGGTCTCAGCAGGCAGGTCTCACCATTGGACCTCATGCATGCCCAGCCAGGTGCTCATACTCACCAGCACCAGCCCTGGGACACTTGTGTTCTACATGGGGTCTGCTGAGAAAAGGGCAGATGATGCATTTGTGAGAAAGTGAAGAGGCCCCAGGCCACACAGACTGACTGACAAGCAGACGGCTGGAGCTTCCTGAGTGGCCTTTCTCCCTCAGACGACCTGTATGTCCCAGCCATGTCTCAGAGTCAATTCCTCCAACTCTTAAATTTTGTTTTGGGAACATTTGGAGCTCTGAAGAGTAGTTTTCTAGCCCACTTCCCTCTCTCGCTTCTTACACCTTTTTAGACTGTCCATTGACAGAGGGGTGGGGACAGGACATTTGCAAACGAGGTGGCAAACCCATCTCTGTGTATGCCTCCTAACTAGTGTTTGGGTTAAGGAGAACAGGAGTCTAGTTTCAGAGGGGCTTCAACCTCACCTCAGTCTCAGGGCCTCATCTTGGAAGTATGCTTCTTCCTCCCACCTAGTGACACTATCTACGTTTCCAAGGTAGTCTTTGTGTAGGATGCCGCCTGGGCTTCTAGTGCAGGAGCTCTCATTCTTTTCTACAGTGATCAGGAGTAAACGTGCTCCTTTCTCCTGAAAGAATTAAGCCCACATCTGTGGCTTTATTCTAGTTCTTTGCTAAGCTTATTTATACAGTAGAGTGACAGTTTGTGAACTTTTTATCTAAAGGACCAGATAGCAAGTATTTTAAGCTTTGTGGGCCATACTGTCTGTGTTGTCCCAAGTCACCTTTGTCATTGCAGTGTGAAAGCAGCCACAGACTATATGCAAATAAATAGTGTGGCCGTGTATCAATAAATCATTATTTAGGAAATTAAGTGGTGGGCTGGATGCGGCTCTTAGACTATAGTTTGTTAACCCCTGAATCTGAGCTTGGCCCCTGAGAATAATTATGAAGCTACAGTCCTTTACTGAGCACATGCTACAAATCCAGAGTCTGGGTCCTGTGTCCAGTGATTCTGATTAGTAGCTCTGGGGTGGAACTCATGAATCTGTATTTCTGAAAATTTCCTGGTTAATCATTAGTTGTAGCTAGAAGTGCAGTGCAGATCATCTCTTTTTACTAATGGGACAATGACAACAACACAGGTGGCAAACTGGAAGCAGAGCTCTGGTCTTCCTCCTAAACCAAGATGGCTTTTGGTTTTCTGCCTTGCCACCACCTTTTCATCTGGAGGCCTCTGGGGACCCCGGCCCAAAATACCAGAGTTGTGACAAGTTCAGCTGTGGCCACCAATGGACACAGACAATGGGAACATCTCACACCTCATTAGTTTTTAATTACCTGTCATTTAGCTCTGGAGTATCTTCTCATTGCACAGTTTAGCACAGTGACAAGAATATTGCTAAATCGCAAGGAAGAGACACCTTGTAAACAAAATCATCTTCTTGGCCTTACGTCTTTGAAAAATCAGCCTATTAGTATGAGACTGGACTGAGCCATATTCAATTTAGACCCATTTACTTATTCATTCATTTAATTTGTGCTTCATAGACTCAATTAGCATTTACTTAGCACCTATTTGAAGTTATCTCCTGTCTGGCATCCAGGAAAGAAAGCTGAATCAGACATCATTTTTGTGTTACTTTACTGTGATTCATATCATAAAGGATACACATTTATGAGGTGGGTGGGGAGAAAAGGGGGTTAGTCTTTCATCAGGTTTGGGGATTATTTTGGATTTTGGGGCAGAAGTCTGAGCCAGATTAGGAGTCAGTCTGAGGCCTGGGGTGGGGTTTAATCTGTGGTAAACAAACATGGTAAAGTCTCTAGACCTAGGTCATTAGGTCACTGATAAATTTCCTGAGCCTTATAACCACAGAGAGTTCTTGAATATGGGTCTAGATCTTGGGTGATTTTTCTCAGGGCTTAAAACATTAATCTCAGTTATGATGGGGGTCCACTCCCAGACAGTAGGTCCCATTATCTTGAACATAGTAGGAGAGGAAGAGACTGAGGAGGAGTCCAGAATATTTCCTTGTTTTCTTATTCTGGTATTCTTTAATCATTAGAGTGAGGCTAAGGAGAGGGAAACTTGTTGGTCACAAAGACCTATTTTTAAAGAACTGATTATATTTTTTAGGGTCAGAACCATTGTAATATTTTAAAATCATCTCATCTTAGGAATGAATCAGAGCTCCTAAGTAGATATTTTGCACTTTAGAGAGACAGTAATTTTGTAAAGTGCAGTTGCTAACTGTGCCAATGAGTTGAGTAGAATGTTTTTCCATGTTAAACTCACAGAATGTCAGAGCTGGAGGCAGCCCCAGGGATTATTCTGGTTAGCTGCCTTTGTGCTTTCTGGAATTTTCCACCTTTCTATTGTTTTATGTGGTAGAGTTGTGCTTGGGCAATGGTGTGAAGGGGCTCCTTGAATGGTTTAAGGTAGTAAGGTGATTTGAGTAAGGTTGGAGTTAGGTCTTTCATCATCTTCCTCCAGGTCCCAGCTTGTACCCATATTCGGTCTTCCTCATGATTCCCAGAGATGGCCCCAGGATTTAGACACAGGCATGACCATGGGGAGCAGAATGAATTGGGAAGGCATTGGGAAATAGCAGAGAAAAAAAGAAAATAACATTCAGGGCAGGATAAACTGTGTTTGTGAGGACCTGAAAGCTCACTGTGAACTGGAACACGTGCCTGTTCTTAGTTTTGGGGAACCAGAAAGGGCAAAAAATGGAAGAGTAATTCCAGCCATTTCAGAAAAGACTTCCTGAGCTCTTTATCATTGTGTTGCCTTGTTCACCTGAGGAGAGGTGAGTAAGGTGGGAAACATAATATTGTCCTCCAAAGTAGTAGGCATCACATTCTTCCTGTGGGAAACAGAGCATCAGGAGACATTGACTGCCAGAGGCCTTCCACCTGGGGAAGTGAAGTCTCTCTCTCCATCTTTCCTTCTTCACAGGTCACCTGGAGCCCTAAACTGTGGCAAAAGAATTATTTTAAAGAAACTCTCTTTCATGTATTATAGTGCTTTTCCTGAGTATTTCAATGAGTAGGAATTGTGCAGATTGAGTAACAGGCGAGACCCCGATATCACTAGCTTCTAATTATCTTTTATTTTTCCATGAAACAAATAAAAAAATCATTTCCAAATGGTTCTCAAACCTTTGGAAAGTGCTTCCTTGATTTTTATGGTGTCTTTGGCTGCAGGTTGTATTTAGAACCTGGTTTAACACCTCTTCCCATTTCTGTTTTAAATTCTTGCTTTTTGTTTTGATGATTTATTGATTGTGTCAAGGGCAGGAAGCAAGGATATTAGGAAGACTTGATTCCTGTTTTTAAGTTTCTTAGATACTAAGGGAGGAGGCAAGAGAAAAAAGGGACAGATCTGCAAGCATTTAAGTAGTTAGGTCAGCAGAGTTCAGTATTTTTTTTTTTTCTAAGAGCAAAACTAATTTAAATGTCTGAGCTGAGGGGTGTCATTTAAACAAAAGCCACAGTGAAGGTGAGTGGCAGCCCCTGGAGGCAGGCTGTGCAGTCCGCTCTGTTGCTCCCCCTTTCCTTCTGGCCATGCCACACATTTGGGTTTCTTGCATGACTCCTGGCAATAGCACCAAGAATTAGACACAGGCGTGACCATGAGGAACTGAGTGAAATGGGAAGGCATCAGAGAAATAGCAGAGAAAGAAGAGAATAACATTCAAGACAGGATAAACTATGTTTGTGAGGGCCTGGAAGCTCACCCTGGACTGGACTACATGCCTGTTCTTAGTTTTGGGGAACCAGAAAGGGCAAAAAATGGAAGAGTCAACTCTGAACATGTCCGTTGATATGTGTTTCCTCCCAACTCTTTTATCAGCGGTTAGCCAATCATTAACTATCACACTTGGGTGCGTTTGGGCTGTACATGCTCTCTGCTGCCTCCCAGAGTACTCTGGTCTCCCCTGTAACCTTCTCAGTACTCCAACAGTGCTGTTTATTGTCCTTTTGAGGTCCTGGTGTACTTGGAAGCTTGTTGTTTCTCTCATTCTTATTGAAGTTCTAATTGTATTGAGAAGAATTTAGGTTAGTTTGACCTAAGATGGGTTTTTAGAAGCCAGAAAGGGTGTTTCTCTTCAGATACTTAGCAGTGATTGTCTTATGAAGTGCTCTCAAGTCCACACTCCAAGAACAAGCCTGTAATTTCTATTCAAATAGCCTCTAATGAGATGATGCTTTTGTCAACTTCTGGGGCCAAGTCGAGCTGTGAAAAAAAGTATATTTCAGATCTCTTGGCCTTTGGAAAAGCACAAAATATGCACAAATATGCTTCAGAGCATTGTAAAGGTATGAAAGACAAACAGTTGAGGTGAGATGGAGGACTCGGGAGGCTGGCGTATCTTTAAAGATCTTATCCCTGCATTTATTCACTTATTCAAAAACCATTTACTGAGCACCTTCCTTATATGCTTGCCAGTGCTTATGTGCTTGCTTCCTTATGTGCTTCCTATGTGCTGGCCAACAAAGGATGGAAACAAACCAAACTCTGTTGTGAGAATGAGGCAGGGCCCTCTGTGGATGTGAGTGGTGTATGTACCTAGGTGTGTGCACTTGTGCCATTGAGCCTCACTCATAGGAGAAACATTTGACATATTGTCCAGAGTGGGGCTTCTCTGAGGCAAATACTAATCCCTGGATAACAAGTGTAAAGTCGGGCTATCCTAGGCAAAGTGAGATAAATGGTGGTCCTACATATTGCCCAACACAGGGAAGAGTAGAAGGGTACCTAGAAAAGATCCCTTTGAACCTTCCAAACGATGTTTTCTCTCTTCTTGGCTTCCTCCAGTTTCTGAGATCCTAGCTCAGGCAACTCCTCCTCTGGGAAGTCTTCCTAGTCCTGTCCCCATTAGGCTGAATGCTTCGCATATGCATATTCTTCTGGCACCCTAGATCTCCTCTTCCAGGCATAAATGCAATTGTGCGAATATTTTGTTGTATCTCTGCTTTCCTTATGCCATGAAGGCAGGGCCATCTGTGATTATTTTGTTTACCAAATAAGGGTATCTAATAGTACTGGCAGAGGAGGCTGAGTTTTAAAATACTGTCCCACCCAGCCAAGTGACTGGGCACCTGAAGAAAGAAGAGGCGAGTGAGCAGGAACTAAAATCAGAAAATATTTTGGTATAAGAGGATGGTGAGCGTGGGGTCTGTCAAAAGAATGGCACATGTGGGAAGTACAAGCAGCTCACTGTGACTGGATAACAGCAACTCTGAGGCCCAATGCCTCTTTGGTTTGTGAGTCACACTATGGACTTTGGCTTTTAGTTGTCTCAACTTACCGTTCCTGAATAGGATTTGATTAAATGAATCGTAAGACATCTGCAGATTTCTGTGTGGTTCTTTCCCTGGTTTGGCTAATTGTTTGAGGACATTTCTCTGAATGGTTCTTATCTCTTTATTGTCATTATTTGAATCAAGATTCTCCTTAATTTTAGAAAAATCAAGTAATGAGGGAAACTCCTAAGAGATGCTAGGGCTGGTTCCAGAAAATCTGATATGTCCACCACAAGTGAAAATAAGCTGTGTCTTTGGGGATGAAGTCACAGGTACCGCTTCTCCTTCCTGCAGAATGCCTGGGACAGGGTGTTCCATGATCTACAGCATCACAGGAAGGCTTTTCTCTGCAGTGCATCAGGTACTAACAAGATGACTGAAGAGTACTTTTTCTCTTTGCGAAGCCCAGGCTCTGAGAATGCCTGGACTTATAAAATATACATTAGAGAAATACCATCTTCATTCCTCTCCATCTATAGCTATTCGGTTAAACATGTGCTTTTACTCCCTTCTGAAAATGTTCTCTTACTTCAAGGTATGACATATATATCCTGTGGGACCCTGGACCCTGTGTGGGTCTAACGATACTTTGTCTTCTTCAGAGAATAAGGGCATGCAGTTGCACAAGGGTCACTAACCAGAGTCCCTGTGTCCTGCAGCCATGAAGTCATTTTCTTAAGTGTATGATTTGGTCCCTTGCAATCTCAGCCACTCTCGCATTCTCCTAGCCCCCTGCTAACCCAGAAATTACACCAGATAACAGTCCCCATGTCACCTTCCCATCCCCTCCATCACTATCTCCGCTGACTGAGTCTGCAAAGGAAATGAGAACAGAGGCTCATTTGCAATGGCAGCGACAAGAATTTGCTAATTAAAATGAAAAGCCTCAGTTCTTTGGATCAGCAAAGTAGGCTTCTGAGAGGTACCTAGAGGAAATCATTCTCCAAACAAAATGGCCTTCCAGCTGGGCCCTGATAGAGCCAGGCATCCTTCTAGCAGCAGGGGGTGGGAAACTGGGGCTCTGCAGACCTGGTCCCCAACAAAGTTTAATGAGCCCTCAGACCCATTCCTGAGAGCTCCCACCCTTTGTCTTCTGCAGTCCTGGGGCCTCACAAAGATTCACGCACTTCTTCAGATTCAGTGCATTTTCCAACAGTGGGCCTTGGATCATCTAGTCAAAAGGTTTTCAAACCAGGCTTACAGTAGGTTTATCTGGTGAGGGGTTAAAAAATCCCAATACTCAACCCTCTTCACAGACCTATTAAAAATCAATCACTGGAGAGGGCCATGGTATCTGCATTTCCTAAAAGCTGCCCAGACATTCATTCTGTGGGGAAAGCAAGGAACAGGAGGATGAGATCTTTGAAAGGGCCAGAGAGGGAGAGGATGTTGTCCCAGCCCACACAGTAAGACAGTGGCAGAGCCCTAAATTCCTGCTGTGCTAGAGATTTTTATGGGGCTGCTCCTGCTGTGCCTTCCTCACAGACTATGTGGAGGAAATGAAATGAGAAGATAGAAATATTCTCAAGGGCTTGAGGCCTATTAATATTGGTGCAGTCAAGTGTGTTTGGAGGGCTGCCTGACTGAGAAACCCCCACGGGAAGTGGTCACTCGCAGGAAAGAAGTGGCTGAGATATGTGGAGGTGGTCCAAGAACCAGGGTCGGATGCAAAGATGGGAAGACGTGGAAGTATTTGGCATGCAGCACCATATTTGATTAAGTTGAATCATAAAATTGTGTCACCTAGCCATTTTTGGCCTATACAAATGTCAATTTCATATGATTGGGTATAATAAGATTCAGTAGCATTAAGGAAGACATGAGAAAATGGAGGCCCAGAAGTTGCTACAGGGTCAGAAGGTTTCTTGACCACTATACTCTGTTGCCTTGGCCAAAGAAGGATGAAGTGGGATGTACAAAGGGAAGAACTGGAAGCTTTTCAATAATAAACCTGGTAAAATTGGTGCCTGGCAGCTAAGGGCTTGGCTCATTCAGTCACTTATTAATCACTGTATTAGTTAATTTTCGTAACTTCAATAGTCATTTTTATTCATCAGTTCTCTGAGATCTTAGTTATCTCTATGTAAAATGAATAATGGTTATATGATGTTGCAGAGTCCTTTACCCCCTTAATTCTGATAGTATAATTAAAGTAATAATTTACATTTGTAAAGCATTTTGTAGCTTTCCAAAGCATCTTCACATTCATTGTTTGGTTTGATATTTCCTACAACCTAGTGAGATAGAAATTATTATTCCCAAATTTTAGATGAAGAAACTGAGGCCCAGAGAGACCTTAGGAAGGGTTCATGTCATACAACTTGTTACTGGTAGACCACAGAACTAGAAGTCAGGTTTCTTGCTTTCTGAGTAGAGAGTCTTTCTACTCCACCAGGCTGGAAATTCAAAAGGGAAGACACAGCAGGAAAAGCTAGAGATTATAACTGACCCCCAGGGATCTAAACCCTCACTGTTTTATCACATGGCTTTATGCCTTGGGATGGGAGGAAGGGATCAGCACTTGGTCTCCACTTACTCCCTTACTTTACCCTCTTTGGACATTCCCAAATCTTCTGCACAAGAACATGAAAGTCCATGAAGTTTCTTGCATTTCTCTTATTGGAGTCAATATACAATAATGGTTAAGAACATAGACTGACTGAACTTGAATCCCTGCTCTGCTGCATACCAACTGTGTGATTTGAAGAAAGTTCTTTAATGTTTCTACCTACATTCTCCAGGCTTTAAATGGGGATGACAATAGAACATATATTGTAGGGTTGTAAGAAAGAGGACACGAGCTATTTACAAGCACTTATATTACTTAGGATATGCTGCAATAGCAAATAAATCCCCAAATCTCAGTAATTTGACTGCTGAAGGTAATATTCTTTACTCAGAAAGAATGTGATGGGGTTCAGTGGTTCATACTCCCTCCATCTCGTGAAGTCTCCTAGCACATCCTAATCTCTTCCCTCATTCTTCCCTCTTATTTTTTGTCCCTTGTACATGCTAAGCAAAAAAAGTCTACCACTGAACTACATCTCCAGCCTCCAGAGTCTCTTAAAAGCCTGGAGGTGATATATGTTATCTCCTAGTAGGATCTGCTAGCCAGAATTAGTCTTATGGGCCCAATACAATTAGAAAGGAGCCTAAGAAATACAAGAAAGTTCTTAGACTAGTGATGAATGCCACTGGCTCTGCCAGTGTCTATAAGTGTTTGTTAAATATAAAATAAGTGTGAGTTTTAAAGATACCTTATTTTTTGCATGTATACAGTTTAATTCTCTCACTTGAGCCTTATTTTTTCACTTATTTCTTACTTTAGTCTCAATTTCACATTTTAATCATTTCTTATTATTTTATTTTTCATTAATTTTGCTTTGTCTTTGAACAACTAATACATAGTTTGGCAGAGATGCTAGGACTGATACATCTTACCATCATCTAGGAAATCTAGAAGCTATCTTTCCTTCTACCATGCTGCCTCAGTAGTCACCTCTTAGGTTTTCTTGGATGAACCTTCTAGTTCTTTCAGAAATTTTACCCTGGGAAGCTTAAGGAGTTCACTGTTTGACCTCATCCTGGGCTATGATTTTTCCCTAAGAATTGAGTAATTGGAAAAATCTTGCCACTGACATTTCCTTTAGCTAAATGCAATACACTGCATGTTTCTTTACATCCAAAGTCTCTGACATGTGTAAGTTTTGTCTTTTAAGACCAATGAGTCTTCCAAGCAGCAAGCCCCAACCTAGGAAGGTGGCTGATAGAGGTCTCATTCAGGAAGATGACCTGGACCCAAGCTGGTAAAGAGGTGGATGATGCTGATATCATCACAGGTATCCACAGGTAGGTGGCACTACCCAGCCTCTGGGACTCTTCCTTTTGATTTATCTACCTCTCACTTGGGCAGGCCTTAGATGACTCCTTAACTCCTTTCCTTTATAAGAAGCATTAAGAACTCCTTGCAAATATGGGCATATTTACCATCTTTTGAATAGAATCAGTTGGAAAGTCATTTGTACTTTTCATGGACTGACTGAGAATTCCAAAATCTGAAAAGAGATACTTATTCCCTTGCTAAGGGTGGCTTGGAGTCCTACTGGGAAAGCTCTTGGAGCATCAGGAAGTATCAGGACTGTGATTCTCTGCTCTAGGTTTATCCCTCTAAAGATTAATAGATGTCATTCTGGGAGGCTTTGGCAGGATGTGTTAGGGGAAGTCTCTGTAGAGGAACTTCATTGGTTTGCTGAGTTGAGACCGTAATGACAGTATGCTCAATACCACACACATCTAATCCCCTCCTACAATCTCTAGGGAGGCTGTCTCTTTCACATATATGTGTTAGTCCCTGTTATGGCTTGTGTCTCAATGTCCCTGCAAAACCTCATGCAGTCATGCATTGGTGGCAGGTTTTTCAGAGGTGGCTTAATCTAGTTTGTGATTGTTTGATGGCCCAATGCTGGGATTAAGAGTGTGAGTGCTACATTTGCCTTAGAGTGGGTAGCCACTATACAATATAAGGAACGGAAAGTGTCTAGTCTCATTTGATTGTTGTTTTTGCTGTTTTGTGCCACCATGAACTGTTGCCCCTCTGCCATGTGCCGCTCTATCTCAGAGCCAGCCAACTGTGGACTAAAACCGCAAATAAACCTACCTCTACAAACTGTGAGCTAAATAACTGTGGGTGTTGGGTATTTTGTTTCAGCAATGACAGAAAAGTAACTAAAACAGTCCCTAATTTTACAAGTGATCTGATCCCAGTTTGGGTCCTACATTGAAGTCACTTCCTTTTTTTTCCACAAGGGCAGGCCTGGATTTGTAGGTCCTTTCCTTGCCTGTGACCTACACCACTGTTTCTAGAAAGTTTCTATTTGGTTGTGTTATGACTTACTATCTAGATGTTCCTCCATAGCTTCATGTGGTTATTGGTTGGGATTTTAGAAGGTGACAAGATCATGGTGTGTGATACTGAATTAATCTCCTGATGGGTTTATAAATGAGTTTGATGTTGCCAAGTGAAGCCTGGTGGGTCACTGTGGATGTGGCCTGCCTCGATGGCTGCTACTTTCTACCTGGCCATGTTGTGGAGTGTTTCTCCTTTACCATGTCCCTCTGCTGGGCTACCTTGCCTCGAGCCAGCTGACTATGGACTGAAACCTCTATAAACTGTGAGCAAAAATAAACCCTGTCTCTTTTAACTTGTGAACTTGAGGTATTTTGTCCCAGCAATGAGAAAGTGACTAAAACAGGTTGATTTTGCTGTAATCCTTCCTCCAGTGTAGAAAATCTACAATCTCTTTTCTCTACTTACAGAACTGGTGTTATGACTTGTGCCTAGATGTCTCCCCAAAGTCTCATGCAGTCACATGTGGGGCTTTTTCAAGGTGACTGGATGAAGAGTGTGTGATGCTGGAACTGATTCATGGTGCAATGCTAGGATCAAGAACACTAGGATTAAGAGTGCAAGTACTACCTGCTCTAACTAGCCTGGATAACATACAAAGGATAGAAAGATTTGTGGTCATCTGCTGTTACTTTGCTACTTTCTGCCTGGCATGAACTGTTTCTCCTCTGTGATACCTATCTGCCATGGCACCCTGCCTTGGAGCCAGCTGATTATGGATTGAAACCTCTACAAACTGTGAACTAAATAAACCTTTTCTCCTTTAACTTTGGGTATTGGATATTTTGTCTCTGTAATGAGAAAAGTAATTAAGACAACTAGTAAGCAACATTTGACTTGTGAGAATCTAGGTGCTCCTATGACTTTTGTAGTAATAAGGCATGCTTCTTCAGATCTGGTGAACATTCTGGGATATACTTTTTAGAGGCAAAGTATTTCTTCTGGAATTGTCTGGTTAGAATTATTATGGAATAAGCCCTTATGTGTTGGCTTAAAAAGTACATTTTAGTATTACTTTTTTCAAGATGTTTAGAATATTCTTCTTCACATATTCATGGTTTCAGAACCCTTATTTCTCCAAAGAACAAGGAAGGAAAATAGGCCAACATTTTCCTCTCTGCTAGAGTATATGCCATGTGACTATCTTTGGCTTTTGAAGACATTTTGTGTGACCAGGACACATTGTCATTCGAGTTCTGATGAGCAGGACATGAGTTGTCTTATAACATTTCCCCTCTGAAGGTACCCACAGTTTGTTTGGATAGATGGTAGCTCTCTGAGGATCTTTTAGCTTGTGCTTATTCCATAACTCTAGGGCAGTCTTAGATATTTCTGGAGAACTGGGTGGTAGAGCTCTCTGGGTGTTCCTGGGGTCTCTTCTTGGAGCCATTAGTGATGACTGACTGCTTTTTTATGGCTATTCTCAAAGAAACAGGTGTATGTATTCACCTCTGAGGAAAATACTTCACCCAGCTTCTTATTTTACATAGACCCTGCTGAATCTAACTTGTGGAATACGACATGAATTATGTGGGAGACCTTCCTCATCTTTTCAGTCTAGGGACCAACAAGGGAGATCAGGTTGAAGTTTGTCTTCTGCACTTATTTCTGTCTTCAAATTGGTCATGCTCAAACAGGTAAGGCCATTTGTTGACCTTACCACATTAGTGCTTTGGAGCCTCTTTGTCCTCAAGGTTGCCTGGAGAAGTGCCAGGACCAAGAATAGTAAGACAGAGCAAAGACTTTTCTATTTCTATAGGGATTAAGGGCAGGGATTAGAGGTGATGGCCAAAGTGCTTAACTTTATCTGTAATGCTCTGGTTATTTTACAAAGAAAATGTATTCATGGATCATCTGTGTAATTAAAAATTAAATCAAGGACTAATGTGAACACTTTAGGTCTTAAACACCAACATTAATGGAAATACTGACTATGATAAAGCACACTGAACTGAGTTAAACCCAAAAAGGCAATAAAACCCTACTTTAGTGATTTGTAAGAAAGTTTTCCATTCTTATTTTGTCCTGTCTTTGATCAATGAATATTTGATAATATCAAGTCAGTTTTATTCACCTTTTATCTTGATAGATATGAAACACGTGTTTCCAATGTCTGAGGTGACAAGCAATCCCAAGAAATTTACCAGAATGGATTTTTGCCTTGGTAGTATGTGGTCTTAATTATTATAGCTCATTTAAAAGTTGTTTGGACATTCTCATATGTTTATTTTTTCAGATGAATGGTAAAATGATTTTTTTCAACTTAGTAAAAGATTCATGTGGATTTTGATTGAGACTGCACTAAATGTATTCTTTTTGGCAGAACTGGTGTTTTAACTACAGTGATATTGACCCTCTGTTATAGCTCTTCATTTATTCCTTCTTCTTTGAGGTCCTTAGATAGAGTTCTATAACTTTCCTCATGTGGGTCCTACCCATTTCAGAAGTTTATTTATGTTCATAATTCTGTATTAATATAGCACTCTAAATGCTCAGCATCTGAGGGCTACAAAAGTTTGTCTTATACGTACAAAGTTCTGGGAATCTAAGTAACCCTCTGAAGTAACTGTCTTCCTTATGGTGATTCAATAATTCAAACTGTTGGAGGCCTCCTCATCCTACAGTTGGACCTTCTTGATTAATGAGACAAGGAAGGAAAATGCTCAAGGATCTCTCACCAGCAATTAAATACCTTGATATAAAATTAATGCACATTAATTCTATCCAAGCTCATTGGCCAGGACTTGTCACAGAGCCCCAACTAATATCAAGGAGGGTAGGAAGTTATAATCTTTTTTGTTATGCTCAGATAGAGTATGTAAATGGATACAAGTGAACACTAGTAATACCTTTTGGTCATTATTTTAAATCTCATCTTAACACATTGTCTTACAAGTACTAAATTCCTAGGTTATTATATTTAATCAGAAATTAAGATTAAATTGTTTAAAATTTTTTTTTTCAGTTTTACTAGGATGTTTGCTTTTCCAATGGACTCATATTGAATTTTAAAAAATTCCTGGCACATAGCCTACTTGGACATGGTACATTATTTTTAAAATGTAGCTAGATGTAATCATTGAAGTTTAGTAAAAGGTTTTGCATTTATAAATATGACTGTCTAGAGGGACTAAGAGTGTGGATGTGTATCACATTTGGCATTCGTACTATTTTAGCTTCACAATAGTCATAATAGGGGAGCTTTCTTTTACTTGCTTTGTTTTGGTTTAGTACATACTGTATAAGAATTACTGTTTTTTGTAAGTTTAAGTTCACCTATAAAATATGTATGATTTTACATTTTTCAGGGTAAGATAAACAACTTAAATTTTTTCTCTAATAGCTGCTCAACTTGGGTTTTCTATTTCTTGAGTGAATTTTGGTAATACTCATACATTTCCATAATTACATACTCAATCAAGATGTTGAAATATACTAGCTTCAATTGATCATAATGTCTCTTTGTATAATTTCTTTATTCACCATTAGATCATTTTTCTGTTTCCTAATTTTGAGTATTTATATTTTTATCTTGGTTAGAATTGTCAGTGGTTTGCTACAATAGTAACAAGAAGTTCTTGAATTTAGTTATCAAGTCTGTTGGTTTTCTGCATTCATATTTATTGTAAAATGTCTCCTTTTCTTGGCATGGACTTTATTTCATAGGCAGGTATTTCTCTGATTCCTCAAAGTGCACCTCTGCTTTTGAACTCTGAATCTTTTCACAGTCTGATGATGTTTTCCTGTTTGTTTATCCTTACAAGGGGAGTTCTGAGTTTACTTAGAGCTGGGGGCTTCTGGAGGGGGCCGAAAGGAGAGGGAAGGGGAAGCCGAGGTTTACTGTTATTTTCATTCTGCCGTTCTGAAATCCGACAGCCTATAAGGTCAGGGGGCTTAGTAGAACTGGTGAATGCCAGGAACATCCGCGGGAAGGAGGGTTGTATCTGTACTTAGTGTTGAATGAAAACCCCACCTCATCATCCTCATTTTCCCTCCGCACAGTATAGTTCATTAGGAACTAGCTGTCTACATGATTTATCAGAATACACATCTTGCCAAGGATAGGCTGGGGATGAGTACTGCTGCAGGCTCTTGATTCTTTGTGCATTAGTTCTTGATAAGGCTCACAATGGGTTTCTACAAAGGATCCTTTACTGCCCTTTTCACAGTTTACTAGGCAGGCTTAACAAGTATTTTCAGCAAAAATATGGCATGGCAGGACTCCTGTTCCCAAATATGAGCAGCAAATTAATTGTAGGACACACAGGATGAGCCCGGGATTGACTAAAACCTCTTCCACCTGAGTCACTTTATACCAAGTCCATTTTGTCCTTGGATTAGAGGCTTAACTGGACAGCTGGCAGCCCTCCATGGGTGTTGGCAGATTAACAGCTGGAGGATGGGATGTAGTGCATAGTTTAAGCTTAGTTCCCAGCTAACATTCCTCTAAAAGCAAAACCTGAGATGATATTTGCTTGGAAAGATGATTCCAAGAAGCAATAAGGGAGCAGGGTGCTAAATAGGGAAGAAGGAAGGAAGAAACAATACAAGAGTCTGTTTTTTTGTTTGTTTGTTTGTTTTGTTTTTTTTGTCTTTTTGAGAGTGGGTTTCACTATGTAGTTCAGGCTGGTCTGAAACTCACAGCGATGCTCTTGCCTCAGTCTCCCAATGGCTGGGATTGCAGGCATGTGCTACCATGCTTGGCCTACAAGAGTCTGCTTATACTGGCACTATTTGAAAAGTTGCATGAAATATAATTTAGCATTGCCTTTAGAGGAACAGGAAGCACTGCTCTGCAGCTTTTAGTCTCCTGTTAGTCAAATGTTGCAGCATGGGGCATTAACTCTCCTGCATTTCTGGATGGCACACACAGGATCAGAAACCATGGAGCAGGAAGCAGGTGATGCATGGTATGTCCAAGGGGAGGTACCATACATTTCCCCTGCATGAAATCTAGAGAAACTGGTTGAAAATGATCAACACAGGCATGGATGAGATAAAAGATGAGGTAAAAAATATTTGCAGTGTATGCAGCAGGTGTTTGCTTTACTTAGTCTTGTACGTTTTCAACTAATAATAGACTTTCACCTTTCCCTTCCTGTCTCTGAGGTGCTCCAAATAGATGGGAGGTCTGAAAGCTGAAATCCTCAACATGTATCTCAGCAAGTTTCTCCCTGCCATTCTGGTTTTTCTTAATGTCATTTCATCTCCTAGGAAATAAGCAATGGACCATTGACCAATTTTCTGAGTGAGTATGAACCATCTGGAATGGCATCTGGGAGAGATGAACCACTTCATCCTCTTTGAGGTTTCTTTACATCACTTAGGTAGCAAAACAAGATTCAGCATTAACCACTGATTATGAATCTCATTTCAGCTTCTTGTGTCTTGTAATCAAAGGAAATTCTCCCCTATTTCCACAATTCACTGCCTGATGTGGTTACAGCTTTGCAGTCTTGACTACACATTTGTAGGTATGTTAGAAGAAAGTGGGAGGACATGGAGTGAATCTTCGTTGTAATCCAGAATGAAGTTTCTTCACCCTTCTTGCCCCACCTTCCTAGAGGGATATATCCATTTTCTGTGTAGACACATATGGTTAGTTGTTAGGCTTTTCTTCATTCACAAGGAGGTGGTAATCCTCTTCTTTGCTCAGTTGCTCTTAAAGTGAGACTAAAAATTTGACAAACAACTCAGGGTGGCTATTTTGCTGGTTATTGTCTGGGATAAAAGCCCCCGTCTCACTCATAGACGCTTAGCGAGGAGAGCAATGTGATGTTCAGGTAGTAGAATACTCAAGATTCGACAAAGTTACACTTGGAGTAGGTCTGGCTTGCAGAGAAATGTGTGACTGGGCTGCTATCTTTTGGCCCTTCAGTTAAGAGCTTTCACTGAGATGGTTTGTGGCTTGAAGCATGTGTATGGTATTGTATTTTGCTAAGGATTTTGTTGAAGCCAGTATTTAAGCAAAAGCATAGAAAATAATTTCATCTAGGCTCTGCAGCAGATAACAGATGGTAGAAATACCAAGTTCTTGAACCTCTTGATCTATGGTAGATTTTTGGGATTGTTCCTTTACATGGTATTATCTTACCTGTCCTGCCCTCATTGCCTTATGTTCTGCTGTTTTTACCTTTTTATGTAACTGACTTTTCTATGTACAAAAGTAAAACAAAATTGAGAAAATACAGAAATTTATGAACAAAATTTAACTCAATTTTATGATAGATTATCACTGTATTTTGATGCAATTTTATTGCGTTTATATATTCACTTTAACTGTACATCTATAGTTCTTTGTGTTTTCCATCTATCCATCAATGTACTCCAGATGTCCTTGAATAAGTAAATTCTATTCCAATGCCCATTCTATGAACTGTGAAAGCTGAAACCTTTTCATTTTCCACTGATTTCCAGAGTGTTATCATGTCATGCTTTTGTGTGACTCCAGTTGTTCCATTTGTGGGTGGCATCTGTCTGTGGGCACCATGTCTCTGCCACACATCAGTGGAGATTGCAGGCTCAGTTCCTTGGCTAAATTTCAAGAGAAAGTTACCTAGGCCAGGACTTGGAGGAGAATAGTTGCCTTTCCTGAAGATTAAGTCTCAAACATTTTTTAAAATTAACCAAAGTGGATTCCTTCTTCTATTTACTGACTTTAGTTTCCTTTCTGGCCCCTTCTTATTATACACAAACACTGACAAAAAGAAATAAAATCATTTTTCTTTCTCTTGCATGGCAAGTTGGTGATCTTATGGTATGCACCCGTGTGTCCAAGGACTTCTACATTGTCTAGAAAATCAGAGGAAGCTCTTAAGTCAAATCAGACTGACAAATCAGTCTAATCAAGCTGCTCCTAGGTTAGACGGAACCTACATTCAAGGTCCAGCAACATAGGAAGGCCTGGCTACTAACCACTTGGGTAGGCAATAGATACACAAAGGAGACCGTGTCTCTCTCCAGAGTTGGAGCACACAGAATGGATATTCCTCACTGCTAATGATGGCCCCAAAGCTGGGGTGGTGTTAAGGTTTATATCTGAATGTCCCCCCAAAGCCTCATGCAGTCACAGGGAGCAGGCCTTTCAAAGGTGGCTGAATCTAGCGTTTGTGATTGGTTCAATGTCTAGTGCTGGGATTGGCGGTGTGAGTGCTGCAACTGCCCTGGGTGGGTAGTCTGCATTGAGCGAAAGAGGCTTGCTCCTCCCTTTTACCTTTTTGCTCTGGTCACTTCTGTTATCTGCAGCAGCCACCATGAACGGTTGCCCCTTAGCCATGCCACCTTGCCTTGAAGCCAGCTCAGTATGGAGTGAAACCTCTACAAACTGTGAGCAAAATAAACTTTTCCTTCTTTCATTTTGGGTGTCAGGTGTTTTGTCCCAGCAATGAAAAAAAAAAAAAAAAACCAACATAGGTGACTTACTTAGCATTGCTGTGGGAACACCTCAGTCTTGATGTGCCCAAAATAATTTAGTCTCAGGTTCAGGAGTACTGGGAGGGTGTGAGGAAAGATAAGTGACATTTACTTAAGCAAATGTCATGGAAATATGGCCACAGTATGGTATTAAGTGAAAGGAAACATGTCTTTAAATAACTCTATCATCTATCTATATCTACTGATCTCTATCATCTATATATTATTTATCATGTCTATCATCTACCATCTAATTATTTATCTATTATCATCTATCTAGCTGTCATCTATCTTTTATCTAGTTTGATGCCATTCATATAGAAAATGTATGTATGTTTATATATGTATAGAAAGATCTAGAATGACTTAAAATATTAAGAAGTACTTTTAGTTGGAAAAGTACCTTATGCTTCAAAAAATTTTTATTGAGTTCTGTTAAGTGACTATATGCTACTTTTATAATTTTGCTTTAAAAAGTATTTTTATTTGAGGGGCAATATGATATGCTCCAAATTATTTTTGTTATTAGGGATTATATAAGATTTTTTTCCTTTTTTTCTTTTCTCAGTATCATCTATTAATTTGTGGCTAAAAAATAATTATAGCAGGCAGAGTGAGTAAGATTAACAAGACCAAGGACAAAGTGGCAAGGATAACTAGTTGGCTAGACTCCAGGTTCCCCACTTAGTACCCATACTGGGAAGCACATACTCTCCAGGCTCTGTAGCTTGGGGGGGCTGGTGGGCACTATATCTAGGTTCACTAGGCATAGGAACCCTGCCAAGTTCCCAAGAGTGAAAGAAAACAAGGTGAATCCTGGACCCTAACCCTGCAGCTTCACTTACATCTGTACACCTATAAGGAATGTGGGAACAGTAAACTCCAGAGAGTTCATTATAATTGTTTATTCTTTCTAGAAAATAGGGACCATATGCATCCAACTCAGAGACTGGTAGCCATACCCTGGCTTGAAACTGGCTTGCCTCATTCCTCTTGAACTCCTATCGGCCCCTCTCTAAAAGCTACAGCATTTAAAACAGCACTTGCCCAACTTTAGCCTGTAGTGCACTCATCTGGGGTACTTGTTAAGCATGCAGTCTTCTGGCTCCCATCCTGGACCCACTGAATTAGATTTGGCATGTTTAGATGTTTCCCAGGTGCAACGATGTGGGTAACCTGTAAATCACACTCTGAGATTGGATCATTAAAGGCTGCATTAGGCATTAATGGTTTGGTGTTTATTCTCAGCATTCACTGGAAAATTGAGAAGAGAGGTCTATTTCAAGAGGCAGAATCCCTGCCTCTTGATTCTGAGAATTCCATGTAACTACCTTTGTCTAGTGGGATGTTACAGATATGATTCAAGTAAAGGATCATAAAATACTTTGCAACTGGATTTTCTCTTTCATGTTCCTTCTAGAAGCATCACCAGAAGCATATGTCTAGGCCAGCTTGTTGGTCTCATCACAGGAAGATCAGACATACATAACGCAGAATCACCAGCTAATGAATGAGGCCTAGAATAAAGCCAACTCATAATTGATCCCGGTTGAAATTAGATGAACTCTTCCTTCAGAAGTTGAGTCCCAGCTGACTATTATAAAAGACTGTTATTTTAGGTCACTGTGTTTTAGGGTGATTTCTTGCGCAGTAATAACTAGCTGATACATCTAGGTAGCTTGTCTGTGTGTAGACCTTGAAACTGTGATGCTGTAGGAGCTCAAAATTGTGTGCTTAACAAATGTCCCTGTGATTTAATGCCAGTGCTCTATAGATATACTTCAGAAACACTACATTACACCCAATCCTTTCTAGCATCTCAATGTATACTCCTGGGAAATCCCTTGATATTACTGACCCTCAATTTTCATTTGCAAGGAGAGGATAATATGTGTTTCCTGTGTTGTAGTTGTAAAAATTAAATAAACATATATAACTAATTGATTATAGGATTTTTTTCTTCTACCTCAATTTGTTCCCATCTCACACCCACGCAACCTCAGGAAGACACCAGTGCGAATATCTTAGGAAAACATGAATCTCAGGGTCACAGCTTTATTGTATAGATTTTTAACACAGCCATATTACAAACATTGTCAGGGAACATTTACAAGAATAAATAAGATGGACTTGCAGGTGTAAAAAGATTACACTTCACTGTAATGTACAGTCAAAAATATATCTGATATTCATTGACCTGACATTATTTACCTTCTGCTTTTTTTTTAAGCTAGAATTGGAAAAAAAAAGAAAAGAAAAAAGAGAAAAAAAAAAAGAACATTGACAGCACAGTGCTGGTTCCTTTTTAAAGTTGATTTATTTTGTTTTCTCTTCTCATACGTGCTTTATCTATCAAACACCCAAACTGTACAAGTGCAGGCCATCGGGATTTGTGGAGGAGGCTGCAAATAATATGGAGACTTTGGTGTCATGCAATATCATATCCTGTGGATATGAAAATGTCAGCCTCCATGGAGACGAGTGGAGATGACATGATAGCGGTTAGAGAGCTATGAAGGTGACCAGTAACCAAAGCAATGGTAGAGGTCCCAACTCTGCCTTTGATTGGCCACTAGGATGCAGAATGAAAAGAGAAGATAAAATAGTGCTTTTGAGTCTGATTGCCAATATGGGTAATCTTGGGTTAACCTGAAGAAACCCAGGATCCCTCTAGTGATGGGATATATGCACTGGGAATGATTAAAATCGTGTGTCCACTGTGTCACTGTGCTTTTGAAATCTGTGCCAACAGGCCTTGAGTGGGGAATTGGGGTAGAACTAACCATTGGAGACAATGAACACGGTAAGCGAAGCCCTGTTCTGGGTCCTGCTTGGATCTTTATTTAATCTGGCTATTTCTTGTGGCCCCCTTGGCCAGTGGGTTCTCATCAGAGATCTCAGTGGGCATCAGGTCTATGTCAAAGCAGCTGTTTTTCTGGTTTAGTGTCTGGTGATAACCAAGCTTGGATAAGCCCAGGATTTGTGGCCAGAATAGCATCTCAGCCAGTGTGTTAAGTAGGCTTGGATGGGAGAGCAGGAGGCACTGACCTACATAAACAAAGCATGACTTAACTGCAGGTATAAACGAGTTCAAGCATGTTCCCAGCGCCACAGGATCTCACCCAACTAGGATGGAAATGACCAAAAAGCCATCTCAACCATGCTTCTTCTGTCCTTAAAGAGACACCTGGGATCTGGTGGACAGCTGCTGAGCTGGCAGCTCACCCTCTCTGGCAGTCAGCAAGTTCTCCCTTGCAGCTCTGAAGTTACCCTAATTGATACTGGTTCCATTCATAGGAGTAGCTCAGGATTAGCAAACGGTTTGATTTTATCCAATAACCTGCAGTCCTAAAGAAGATATGAGCACCAGTAATCTGCCTGACTCTCAAAAGCCTGATTTTACTTAGAATGCCATTGCTTTGTACACCTTCTTTGCCAAGCCTCCAGAAAACTCTGGGGGCTTTGACCAAAAAAACCACTTACACCATTAATGTTCCTTGGGAGGAAGTAAAGTAGGGTGGGCTATGACAGTTTGTCAGACCATTACATGAGGTCTGCCAATTTGTATTCACAAACCCAAAGGCACTGAAGTACTTGTACAAGACTCAGTTTTGCAATTTTATCAGTTTATTCCTTCCTTCCTTCCTTTCCTCCCTCAAATCCAAGAGTCCTGATCACCAAGGAACCATGAACTACATTAACTACCCTGAGCTCCAGGCTTTTGTACTCATTCTTTCTTAACCAGTACTCCATATCCCCTAACCCGTCTTTCTCTGGGCAATCCAATCAAGGATCAAAGTCTGTATCCCACCACTCAGAGCAGACCTCAGATACTTAGGGAAGCCCCATGGTTATCTACCCCTCGAAGCTCTTTCCAATAGATCCTCTTCCATCCTGACTCTTCCCATATCCCCAGTGAACCACCAATAAGCTCTTAGATGAATGGCATGCCAGATTTTGGGGTTACCATTGTGAATGCTGATTCCTCCTCTTGGAGACCTAACATTCAGGATTGGACCTCATAAGTGAATGTGTTCCCTTTGATACCTTTTTTATCTCTTCTGAAGCTGGATAAGAAATATGAAAGAGATGGTCATGATTTCTCCAAGACGGCTGAACAGTCAGTCTCATGCAAAAGTCTGTCCTTGCTTACCAAGAAACCAAGTCTGTTTATGTGCACAGATATGGCAAAGATATCTCATCTGTACTTTTGGAGATAAAATCTATGGCCCTGAAATATATGTCGGAGGAAACTGGAGGCAACTGTCTACCACTGACCTCTTTCTGCAGCTCAGACAGTATGGCAGATTCCTGTTAGGTGAAGGCAAAGGCAGATTCCTGTTAGGTGAAGCCAAAACTGTATTTTATAATTCCTAGATATGTATACATGGGAGCCTTTGCATGGAGGTACCCAAACAAGACTGAATCTCAGTGGTTTGTCTCTGGTTGGATTTACTTTTCCTGTTTCTGTTATACTTGACTGTGATTTGGAGCTGGTCAGAAACTGAGAAGGGGGCTCATGTTGGTTTTGTGATGGGAAAGATAAGTCAGGAAGTCAGAGCTTTGAGATGATATGACCATCCATGTTCTATATTGTGACATGCTCTTCAGCTTTGGTTGGTAACTTGTCCCTGGGGATTTTGGCCCAGTAGAGTCTGTTGACTTTTGGCTTGGGATCAACATCCTGCTTATGCTGACCCTCGAGTTCACCTATGTCTTCCACAGAAAGTTCTGATTCAGCTTGGTGCTGATATCCTATCTGGCCAGGTCAGGAGTGGCCAGGTGCAGACTAAGGAAAGAAGGCTTTCTGCATTCTGTCCTTAGGCAGTGAGGGCCAAGGGAATGATCATTTCCAGAAATGAAAGACAAATGAGCATGACTGGTCAGAGAGAAAATGATGATCCCCTCTTGCTGAGACTCTTTTTTTTCCTCAAAGCTGTACCTTTGCCCCATCCCCTGTCCTGCCATTTCATAGAAGTGACCAAATAGTCCATCAGCATCATTGGCTCTGAGTATTCATTGCCTTCCAATTTTCTGATCTTGCCTTCCTGTTTTCCTGCTTAATGCCCCCTGAATCTACTCTTTATAACCTGGGCAAGGCTTCCCTTTGCATGTTTATTTTTCTGAGTTGTTTGGCACAATTCTATTGGCAAGAAATGACAAGGCTATGATTCAAACCAAAGACTCATCTCTTTCCACCAACACCCCGTTGCTCACCAAGGGATGCACTGCGCCATAATAATCTGTGCTTCCTAATACTCCTCCAGAGTGCTGCCTTTTGTAGGAAGGCTGTAAATGTATATTAAGGTAAAATGAGGGGCTTTCTAGACCCCAGATCCTCATGTAAAATGTGTTCACAGAGTTGCACACATTAGCAAACATTAGACTCCATCTAGACAATGGGCACCACCTTCTAGAAACAAAGCATTTAGGAGTCTGTTGCCTAATGCTGCATCCAGCTTCTTTTTTCCTTTGAGGGCTTTGTGGTATCATCCCTCACCATGCCAGATGGGCGAGTCATCATCATTCTACACTGTTAAAGGATCCCTTCCGGTGCCCCACTGGAAGAGACCTGAGCTGAGCTTAACCTGCAGACAGTGAGGACGAGGTACTCCCACACAAAGGAATCTGCCTACAGGAGGGTGGGTGAGGTGATTTTGAGCTTAAGCCTGGAATTGTCCTTAGTGGGTAAGTAGCAGGTCAGGTACTATATCACAGACTGGGATATTGTTCCCTGGGGTTTATACAAGAGGGCTGAATTGATCAAAACTACATAGCACACATTTTAAAAAAGTATTTATACAGTCATGTTGAAACTAATCAGTTTAAATTAGGAAGTAGAATGCAAATATTGCATGAATTATTAAAATACAAGGCTGTAAGGGTATTTTATACTTACCATTGGCTTCATTGGGCTTACCAAGATCCAGAGTTACCTGTTCCACTCTAGTCTTTACTCTTTGGGTAACCCCATGGGAAAATGCAAGACACAATGGTGGAAATGCACTGTCCTTTGGTCAGAAAAAGTTTAATTTCTGACTTGTTCATTTACTAGGTGTGGAAGTGTGGGCAAGTGGTTTCCTCCTGGGAGCCTCTGTTTCTTCAGTAAAGTGGTGATATGGTAATCGCAGGCACTATTCTTAGGAATATTGGGAGAAATGAGCACACATGTTACAGTGCCCAGCACAGGTACAGCTAGTTCCATGTGATGGTTGACATCTGGTAGGCCATTGCTCAGGCCACATACATAGAGTGGGCCAACACCTAAAGCAAGCTGGTGCCTTTCTTCCCACACAGAGAGACTTTCTGTGGCTATCTAGAGGCCCAGAGGTCCTGGCTGGCTCAGGATGTTCACACCAGCTGGGTGAAGAGACATGATGTTGTGATGCAGCTGAGATATATTCTAATCTATCCAGGCCATAAACACACACAAGGTGGGGGCAGTTTCTGGCTTCCTATTAATTCCTTGCATCTTCTCCAGATGGGGTCCCATAGGAAGACCTTTGCTAAGGGCGGCCCCTCTTTGGCACCTTGTAGATGAGTGTACTTCTATTATGGAGGGCATTAATACTATCTTCCTCTGCTCATAGAAGGGTGAGCCTACCTTGTTACTAAGGTGAGGTGAGGCTATAGCTGGAGATGCGGTGTTTGCTTGTGAGATCACCTGGGAAAGTTATCAAGTCCCAATTCTGGGCACCATTACCTGATATTCGAGCCCTGCCATATAGCTGCTCTGTGGGATCTTAGAGAAGTCACTTCCATCCATGAGCCTCAATTCCTTTTGTGTATACTATCCTAAGACCAGCTCACTACCCTGCCTTCTTTGGACAGTGAGTGAACTGTGACAAAATGATGGAACAAACCAGGCTTGTTGAGTTAACCCACTGCAGCCTGAATTTTTACCATTTTCCTTCTGCCTGAAGCCACCCTTTAAATTTCTACCATTTTAAATGATAGAGGCCCCTCTCATTTTTATCTGGCAGCTATTTCATCCCTTCATGAGCAGAATAAATCCTAGGGTTTGTGTTAAATAGCCCTGTATTCACCCTCAGTCTGTCTGGATGAGCCAAGATCTCAGGAAATAGGAGACAATAGGCTGATATGCCATGCTGCAGGCCCCTTGAGGCTGGGAAGGCCTGTTGGGGGAGTGGGCTGACGCCAGAGGAAGCCAGCAGGACCAGTGGGGGCTGGGCCCTGGGAAGAGGCCCATCAAAGAAGAGTGAGTTAGTCCTGGGGGTCCTTTGCCTGCTTTTGCTTTGAGATTTCCGTTTGAACTTCCAAAGTGACAATCCTTCCTTGATCAAGTCCAGTGTCCCTGGACATCTAGACAGCTCCAGAGCCTATGCCAATGGAGGCAGCTTTCATGGGCTGCTTTCATGTCCTATCTTAGTGAGCTTGGAGGCCTGACTTGCTGACCCTGCTCTGTGGTAAAGCAGAGATCCTGCGTCTCTTACAGGAACAGTGTCTCATGATCCACTGTGTATTTTGTTCCAGCCACAAAATAATGAGCAGAAAGACAAATAGACAGAATATTAAAAGATAACACACTTTAGAGGATGTTTTCACAGTGTCTGATGAAAAGAGAAGAGGCAGCCCCACTGGCCTCTTCAGCACTGGGGTGAGCACATCACTGTGAAGCTTTGCTGGCTTCTTGTTGACCACAGGACAACATCTGCACTCTCTGTGGGTCATCTGTCTTCCTGACCCTAGCTTACTTCCTGACACTCCTCCTGTCCTGCTACGCTCCAGCTGGGCTGGCCTCCCATCTTCTGTCCTTCCTGATGCCTTTCTGTATCTCTTTGCCATTACACATACTGACCCATCAACTTGAATTTCCTTTTCTTCCTTTTTGGACCTGATGAGACCCAGCTGGAATGGATGCTACTTCCTTTAGGGAGCCCTGGGCAGAATGAGGCTCTCTTGCATGTAAGCCCAAGTAATACTCATGTGCTCCATTCCTATTACATTGTGGTTCAATTTTTCCAGTACACACTGAGCCTTCAAGGGCACGAACTATGCTTTATTGAATTCTGTACTCCTCATACTCTGTTCATGGTTAGACTAACCTGCAAGATGGAGCTTCTTAGATCTCAGGACACCCGAGTCTGTCAGATATTGTACCTAAGCACTGGCTAGAGACCAAGGTAAAGAGTGTTCTTGGCTGGCTCCCTGAAAACCTGAGGGAGTAGAATTATTTTTCACTGGAAGAAGAAATTAGATGAAACTAGCTTTCCAGGAGAACAGGGAATGAGTTACCAAAATATACCTGAAATTTTGAATTTCCCAGAAGAACTGGAGAAAGAAAACTAAATTTCCATTCATGAAGTTCTCTCAGAAATTCCTAGCCTTACATTTCCTCCATTAAATAATTGCTTGACTGAGACAGTATGAAGAAAACAGTTCAGAGAAGTTTTGTCTTCTTTGTCTGCTGTTTTGGAGCCCAGGATTCCATTATTGAGGAATGGATCCTCAGTTTCCACAAAATGCAAAAATCAAAATGGAGATGATAAGAGCTCCCTGCTAGGGGTAATGAAACTATGCAAAATGTCGTATGGAAGGTGCCAAGCATGATGCCTGGCATATAGGAGAAACTTAGCAGATGTTGGCTGTCTTTTCTTGATTCATACTTTGGGCAAGACCCAGAGTCCCAGGCCTAATCCCTTTGAGCTATTTTGAACCAAAGCATGACTGAATCCACAATGGCCTTTTGCAAGATGGAGGCTAGATTTCTTTAGGAAGAAATTTAATTTTGGAAATCCAAATTATGCTCAAAGCTGGTGCTGTCTATGTCCCAGAAACCAGGGGCCATTTTCTGACTAGCCCATCTCTCCTTTGCTCAATGGCTGTACTCTCCCAAGTGGGAACCTTTCAAGGACATGACCAGATAATATAACAGGCTCAAGAGATTTGTCTCATAGCTACACATTCAAACTCTCACCTTACCTTTCTGACATAAGAGACTAAGATTTTACACCTTCAAAAGAAAGTTTCTTTTCACATACACTTGGGAAAATAATCAAATCTTATTTTCTTCATCCCTCCCAGAGGAAGTTACCACCCAGGAGACATAGGGGTTACATTGTACAAGCCGGCCAGAGCCCTGCACCAGGCTGGTCCCTTTTACAAAGTTCCAGCCCCTCCCTCCCACAGACCACAAAAATGGAAAGAAAATCTTTTATAGAACTGTGCTGTGGGCAGAGCTGGCTGGCCAGTGAATGATAGATGGTCAAGGCCTGGGCTGGGGAAAGGGTACAGAATGGTAGTGGGCCAAGCCCCATGCAGATTAGGTGTGAGGTTGAAGAGGACCAATGCTGTTGTCTAGGGTTCATTCTGAGGTCACCCTGATCCAGATGAACAGGTATCTGGTTTGAGAGACCTCTGAAGGAGATTGCAGGGGGCATCAGAGCAGTGACTTTCAAATCCCCATTCTTTTCCATAACAGCTGCATGAAGGAGTAGAATTCACATTCCCAACACTCCTAAGAGAAGGAGAGGAAAAGAGGTGCTGGCCAGCTGCTCACTCCCCAGCACTTGCACAGTTGGCTTGCCATAAGATTCACAAACTCAGAAAGAACAAAAGCAAAAGGTCTGGGAACCACAAGTCCAGGGCCTTGTTTGTGGGTGCACTTCTGTTTGGGCCCAAGGTGGTGGCTGGTTGGGTGTGGAAGGGATCCTGGGCTTGTGAGTGTAGCATCTCCCACAGGTACAGGAGACCCCTCAGAAGGTGCAGAGCCCACCACAGAACACAGAGCCACCAGTCTTCTTTTGGAGTTAGGCAAGGGTGCTACCTCTGAGTCCCTGGACCCAGTCACTGCCATTCAGAGAAAAAGGAACTTGGCTGCAGCAGCCTCTGAACTCTGGCAGGTTTCTCCATCCCACTGGGCTAAAAGGAGCTTAAATATTCCAGCGCCACCTCGTATACAAATTTATACTGTTCCTGAGAGGAGGAGAGACAGAAGGGACAACAGAGATAAAAAGGAAAGGGAAGACGCGTTAGATTAGACATACAGATTTTGCAGCAAATTTTATCTACATCCATACCGAAAGTCAACAGGAAATTATCTGTATCTGGGCATCCTTCGGGGTTTTGCTTGAGGCCAATTTCTACCCCAGCTTTTTTTGAATGTCCAATTGGGATAATTTCCTTTATCTTTAAGATTTGATGCAACAGTGCTTCTTGAGTGATAACCTGCATACAAAAAACTTAGGAATATCTGGTAAAAATGCAGATTCTAATTCAATGAATCTGGGGAAGGACCAAAGATGCTACATTTTTAACAAACTCTCAGGTTTAGAGGATGTTGTTGCCTTAGGGCCACATTCTGAGTAGGATCTCATTTTGAGTAAGGTCACACTTTGAGTGAGTTTAAAGACTTACAAACAAATTCTTTATGCAGGGTCTATTTTCACCACTGTACAAAGTCTCATCATCCTGGGCTCAGCCTTTCTACTTTATTTGCTATCTTTTCTCTATAGTGTCATAGTTTAATTGTTTATACTACAAAAATTAGCATAAATGAATTAGAATAGGTGTGGACTGAATTGAAACCATAATTCTTGCTCTTCTAATCTAGAATTCCTTCCCTTTAGCTTGAATTAGCTACATTTTCCTAAGGAATGAGCAGAAAGTCAAATAAAATAGGTGTTCTGGGATTAATATTTGGATTTCTCTGCAGAGAGAGAGAGAGGTTGATGGAACTGCAAGGGGGAGGATGGGTAGACAATAACGTATGCAAGGGGCGGAGACTGTAGATACTCAGGAGGCACTCAGTTGTTGAAGGAGTTTGCTAGTTGATGTCATTTTCTTTAAGTCCAAGGAGCTATAGTGAGTCCCTGGCTGTTGAAGAACAGTTCTTGGGACACTCACCAGGGTCTCCACCATGTTGGATTTGTTGTTCCGCAGTGTTTTTACAATGTGGAACACGTCGATGATGTTTTGCTGCTGGATCATCTCACACACGCTGCAGATGGCACAGAAGGTTCCGCTGCGGCCTCCCCCATTTCTAAACACAGAGAGTAGAGGTCAGCTATATTCCTGTCCTCCCCTCTCTGACACCTGGTGATTTTACAGTCACATTAGAGTAGAGAGGAGTGGCTGCCTTGGCAAGTGCAAAATAGTGCAGCCGTGAAAGCTGTAGCCTGAACCATGAGTTTTGGTTTGAATCCCATTTGGGACATGGAGCTTCTTTGATCTTGGACAAGTTGCTTTTATCTAAGCTTCAACTCCTCATTCATACAATGAAGCCACTGGACTAGATGACCTGTGATGGTTTGATTAGCCTATGTTTCCTTGGTTCTATAAGCAAGTGACAGTCACCCTTGGGACACCTACCCAAAACTCCATGACAGGATGACATTGTGTCTTTGGACCTGGGGTACCTGCATCTTTGTCTAAAAAGATAGTCTGGTTCTACCTACATATCCAATGAAGACAGTGGAAGGTTGCAGGTGATTTTCCTACCTTTTTTCCCCCCAACTTCCTCGAGGAGTAACTCAGAACCAGCCAGCCCAGATTCAGGCATGTGGGACCGAAGGGTGGGGTTTGTATCCTAAAATACTAGGTCTTTGCATGTACATCTTCATCACTGATCTTGAGGATATGAACAGTGTTCTTGGCAAGGCCATTTTTCCGTTATTCCTTCTTTCTGAAGCTCTATAAATCATCTTCATGGAAACACCCCTCAAACTCCTTACAGAAAGTTCCTTTAGGAATCTACCTGATTCCAAACTCCTGGGCATGTTGCCAAGAGCAGCTAATGATTTCCTGTAATGGGCTGTGTCTAAAGAACATCTGGACAGAAACTAAGGCACTTACTCAATCTCTCAGATGTTTTATCTACAAGACACCCATCAACCAGATGTTTCAAGTACAGATAGATAGCTGTCTTCCCTTCACTGACTGGTGACTCCATTTCAGTGGCTGTTATGGTTTCCAGGACCCCCAGGTATACCGAGATTCCTGTTAGTGGACAACACTCCTGTGCTTTCCTTCAGTTTAAACTGCTAGTCACCTTGGCTAGGGCAAGTATAGATAAAAAGGTACTTCTGCAAAAAAGAGCAGGCTGAAAATCTCATGAGAGAGTAGGAAACATTCCTGGATAAAAAGGATCAGTATTTTCTGAAGCAAGAACAGCAGAGACCAAGAGGACCAGGTAAGAGGATGTGAAAGTCTCAGGGCCTAGTGGCCCTGGTGGCCTTGTGCTACTCATGGGCCAATTTGAATGTGTGGGATGGAACTGGAGAGAGCAAGGGTTAGTTAGTTGGGAGCCAGCTGCCAGATTCTGGGATATGGGCAGAGTCAGCTTGTCATGGCTGATGACACTCACCAGCCTGACATGCATACAGCACATTACACACTGCCTTCCTGCACTCCACTGGGAGACCTGTGTCTTTTGGAAGGAGTTTTTGTTACAGTGGTATCTCTTAAGCTCTGACTGTTCATGGTACATTTAACCTCCTTCAAGCTCTCTGGCTTTTTTGGCATGTATGTGCATTGCCTATTTGAAAAAAATTGAACAATTAGCTGGTTTTGAAAAGACTCAATTTTGAGATCAGTGAGATATTAGTAATGCCTCTAACAGCTCCAGAAGTGATTTGAAAAAGGAAAGGCTTTGCTTCAAATTTACTGCAAAACAATATTTTTAAAGGAGGGGGGGGACTCTCAGTCACTTGTCCCCAAGTCATTTAAGTTGAAGAAACAAAGTGATTAATTATGAATCAGACATTCTACACAAAACTGGTAAGGCTTCAGATTTCCTATGGGTCTGAGATCTTTGTAGAATCCTTTTCTTTGTTCTGTTTATACTCTTACAGTAGACTCTCACTCTTGCTCCTTTAAGTAATTTCCTTTGTAGCATTTGCATAACATAACCATGACATTGTCGATCTCTCTCTTGACAGACATATTGTTCATATTTTCTGTTTCTTACCAAAGCACTACAGGATCTAAAGATGATCTAATTCAACACACCCAGTGGAAAGATGATAAAATTGAGGGTCACAAAATAAATGATTTTCCTAATGCTGCACAGCTTGTCAAGCACAGTCTCTAAGGTTCTGACTTTCACCGAGCATAATGACATTGAGGTCCATTTGACTGTGCTGGACTAATTCTAAGACAGAAGTAAAAGCTCCAGTTCATAACAGTAATGGAGATATAAACACTAATTGTAAGGCCCTGTGACCTTGTCACAGCCTCTCAGAGTAGTGTCTTGCTTTCATGCATTCTGTGTCCCTACGTGCCCACTAAGCCCTCAGTAGATGAAGCAGGAGGCTGTCTTTAGTTTACTCAGAGGCAATGTTGGTGCATGGTACATTATCTTAGAGTCCAGTGACCGCAAATCACAGCTCCCCTCTCAACTTGCTGATCCCTTACCCTGTTTGCACTTCTGTTACCTCCCTACAAAATGATAATATCTACCTGGCAGATGGAATGAAGCAATTCATTTAAAATATTGAGCTTCCATTAAGCTAATTTAATGCCTTCTTTTTCAGGAAATAATAGAGAAGGTTCTGGTTAGAGGGTCCCCCCATGTTCTGAGCTTGCTTGTGACTACCAGGAGACATCATGCTTCCTTTTGGAGAGTGGGGCATACCACTAGTTCTGAAGCACTGGGGAATGGTCTGCTTCCTCCATGTTTTGCATCACTAATAGTATGCCATATAAAAATAGCTTACCACAACTAAAGGCCTCAGCCTATTAAAGGATGTAATTCCTTTTAATATATTTAACATCGGTATTTATGGACATTCAGATGTGGTATAGCCGAACATGCCTAGGACTGGTGTATGTGGCTAGTAGCATCCTTAAACATGCTCTTTCACCCATTATTCCATTGTTCTGGAGACATTTCCATAATACTCACAGGCAGTGGACCACAGTGCGTCCCTCCCTCCCATCGTACTGCTCCTGCCACTTCTCCAGCCTCCGGACCACTTTGAGCAGAGAGCGCTTGGAGGGGGGCGTGTCCCGGTAGGCAGGCCAGCCAATGTACTGGAGGTGCTGGACTATACGATATCCATCCTGGGGCTGAGAACAGAGGGCTTATTATGATTCTTATGTTGGGAATGCAAGGCATCCAGATACCTTCACGGTTGCCTATTGCAGGACAGACTAAATGGGTTCTAAATCATGTCATCATGAAAGTACCACACACTATCCTCTGACTTAACACTACACCTCTGTGTATACTGATTCTCTTCTCTCTACCTGGGAAACTCCCCCTTAGTCATCAAAGATCAATTTTAATATCTTTTTCTTTAGGGACACTATCCCTGACTCTAATGAGCAGAGTTCTATCTCCCTGAGATTCATATGTCAAAATATATCTACCTTCCCATTAGACAGTGAGGTCCAAAAGTAGGAACTGAACTCCATTCACCCTGGGCTCCCAGTAGAGATCCATAGTTGGCCACCATCTTGTAGATTACTGTTCTGTTCCCTGTAGCCCAACACCCTCCTTAAAGCAATTCATTATTTTCCATCTTGATATTGGCAAGGCCCAGTCCAAACTTTACAGGATCAGCCTAAGGCTGTATCAGCTGGTGCCAAAATGGTGTGGCATAGTTAATGTCTAGGGGAGTTCAGTCTACATGGCATCAAGTGTGTCAGGAAATAGGCAGATGGCAGGCTGGATATCGCTCCTTGCATCTCTCTGTATTGGAGCATTGCTGGGTCTGGAGCCGGAATCTGCAAAGCATCACTTTCCCAAAGAAGAGATTACCAGGAGAGTGTCACACAGACTTGGCTGGCTCAGCGGGCTCTTCTCCCGGGAGCTTCCATCTGCTTTGCAAAGGAGGCCGCAAACTTACCCGAGCCATGTTACAGATGCGGAATATTCTGTGGATGATGTCCTCATCAATATCTGCTGAGACAAACTCCACCTGGATGGGCCCATAGCACCCAGATGTCTTCTCAGGCCAGTACTGCATGCAGAGCTGGGGCAAGAAAGGGAGCCAGAGACAAAGTGGGGGAGAGGGGAGTACATCAGTGTCATTCATCACCACGGCTTTCTTACTACTGACAGGGCACACTGGCCAGAAAGAACATCTAGAGTATATTAGACCCATGGGGGAGCAGATATCCACTTTTTTGGTGTTGAAATGCCAACACTCTGGACCTAGAAAACATTTTTAATTATCTTTGTTTTGCTGATCTCAAACCATTTGTTATCCTTGGTAGACCTCACTTCTCTCATCTATAAAATGGAGAGAATAGTGTCTACCTTCAAATGCTGCCACTGGGATTAGATAACAATGTTCTGAGGGAACAATAGGCACAATCTGTTTTTTCTTTTTCCATCATGGAAATCATGGCAAACTTTTTCCCACTCCAGCAGTCTTGCACAGTGTTTGCTCATGATCAGATCATGATTTATTAAAAAACTTACACGCTTTGGTCTCTGATAGTCTTGGGTACAAACCCAGGCTCTCTTGCTTACTGGTTGTATGACTCAGACCTCAGCCTTCTCACATGTAAATTGGGGATAATTGTGCTTCCCTTACACTGTGAGAAAAGTCACCTGGTATTGAGAAATCTTGCTGATGATCTTTCCAGATTTTTCTGGAATTGGGAATTAGAACCTCCAGCTGACAGGAATAGATGATGGTTACCCCTCATTCTAAGACAGAGGCTGTTTCACCTCTACCCCCAGGAGCTACCTGCCAATGTCTTGGACATTTTTGTTGTTGTTTTGAGACAAGGTCTTGCTTTGCAGCTCAGGTTGACCACAAACTCACTGTGTAGCCTAGGCTGATGTTGAACTCATGGCAATCTTCTTGCTTCAGCCTCCCAAGTGCTGGAATTACAGGTGTGTGCCACCATGCCCAGTTTTTCCTCGACATTTTTGATCATCACACTTAGGGGTCATTGTGGACAGTTAGTGAAGAGAGACCAGGATGTTGCTAACTATCCCACAGTGCATATGAGAGCTCCTTTCTGAGTGTTATCTGGCCCCAAATACCAGCAGTACCATTAAGAAGTGCAGTCTTAGATAATAAATTGCTCTTTAAGCTTATGGGTGTTATCAAAAAGAGATGAATACCCTATTCCCATTTATCTGTCAAGATGCTAGATGGCTTTCCTTGGACTAAGAAAACTGAATTAAGTGGCAGAGTATGTGGCTGCCAAAGGGCAAAGCCTGCTCCCTCAAGTTCCCAGTTTCCAAGGGGCATAGAGATGGACTTTGCCCAGATCTGCAGGCCTGAGTTTTGGCCACAGAAGAGAGCAAGACTGGGACTGCAGGCTCCCTGGTGCCACCCCAACATGGGCAGGGGCCATGTGATAGAAAGGAAATCTGGGCATTGCCCAGAATATGCAGCCAAGACTCTTAAGGATGTACCAAGATTTCTGAGAGCACTTGGAGACTGAAGGTGTCACCCACGGGGCCTGCTCTCACCCATGCTCAGCTTGCAGACAAGGCACTAGACTGACACAGGTGACCCAGGGCTGTGTGGTGGCCTCCTCTGATGTGGGGTTTTCAAGGAAGGGAATGATTGTTCTCTTCCTTCATGGATGGAGACAAAGGCTCACTTTAGGAAGTCATGTGCCAAAATATCTTTTATTTTCTCCTTTCTTCAGTACTAAAATTAGAGGGAAGTCTAGGGAGAAGGGGGGATGTAAGAGAGAGAAACTCACATCTCCCATTTAAGGGTGGAAATCCAAAATTTGGCTTAGGGATAACATCATTCACCTTAGTAGCAGTAGTCAGTATACTGTGGTCCAAAGACCATAGTAAAGGAAGTTGTACAAATACAATTTTATTGGAGGACAGCTACACTTACTGGTTTATGAATTATCTATGATTGTCTCATGCTACAACCACAGAGTTGAATACTTTCAGCAGAGATTATGTGGCCTGTGAAGCCTATAATATCTCCTCTCTAGCCCTTCATAGGAAAAGTTTAGCAACTCCTGTCTTGTAGGGCCATTCTGAAGATAAAGAAGATAATTAATGTAAATAAAGCTCTCAGCATAGTACCAGGTATGGAGTAAACACTTATTAGAGATGGTAATTAATCATTCTGCACTCATACTTTAGTTATTATACAATCATTGCTATTATATCATTAGCATTACAATAATGTTCTTTGAGTTGTAACAGGGTTACATCCCTATAAACCCATCATTAGTTGAAAATATCATAAATCAAAAATGCGTTTCATGCCCCGAATCCATGTAACATCATAGCTCAGCAAGCTGGCAGAGGATCGCACACCGTAGTGTATGTTTCCCTTCCTGTGTCTAACCGGGAGCCGCAGCTTGCAGCTGCTGCCCAGCGTCATCTTCCTCCTAGCCTAGGAAGAGATCCAAATTCAAGATTTGAAGTACAGTTCCTACTAAATGCATATTAGGTTCACAGCACTGTAAAGAAAAAGAAACAAAAAATCCCAGGTCAAACTGTTACAAGTCGGGGACCATCTGTATTTAAATTTGAAGGATTTTTCTTCTTTAGCACCCCTCATGCATAGCAAACATGCGCAAGGTTCAGCTTCAGAAGGCGATAGCACCTTAGCTTCCCAGCATCTCTATGAGGGGCTAATGGAGCATATTGAGAAAGGAGATGTGAGAGTGTGTGTGGGGGGAGGGGGCGGTGGGGAGGATGGCTGGTCACAGCGGCTTCTATGGATGGACAATCGTCCGCTGCTGAGCTGTGCAGTAATGACAAATCCACAATTTGAACTTCATTTCTCTTTGCCATTGGCTCTTCTGCCTTGTAACCTTCGCAGTAATGAGGGACTGGTGCAGATAAGTTTGCAGCTGGCCAGAGAAATGGGAATTAATCAGAACTGCTCGTTTAAAAAAAAAATAATTGCCTTTATCACCTGCATTGAACTTAGCCTTGCTAGAGTTTGGCTGTGATCCTGACATGAGGTGCATGGATTTGAGGCATAGGGGAAAGTCTATTACCCCCAGTACTTTCAGTCTGGAGAGAATGTGGAATGATTTGTCTCTTTTAATACAATTTCCAGACCAATTTCTCTAGCTAATAGGTTCCACCATGCTTCAAACAAGCCTCCTATACTTTGGGACACTTCTCTACCTTTGATTTTCCAGGTCAGTCTCCCATAATATCTAGGGGGCTGCAGAAGGTTGCAGGGTCCTTCTAATCCTAAATTGGAGTCATCCTTTCGCTTGGGTTCCCTAATGTGTGAGATGACCATGGGAGACATTCTGCCTGGTGATGTGTGGGCAGATGTGGGTTTGCACAGGCAGCGATCATCAGTGTCTTCCTGCAGCCCGGGACTTCCATGAAAAATGGAAAGAAGAAGTAGGGGAAGTCAAATGTTCTGTTTCAAGTGACCCTTTGGGGCTTGGAAATGATTCTCATTAACAAGAAGTGTTCTTTATGGTTGAACTCAAGACTGTCCTGGCATTCAAGTGTTTGGCTGCATCTGAGTGGGAACTACTTTTCTGGCCTGTGCAGCCTAGCAAAAGGTGAGAAAACACATTGGACTCTCTGCTTGAAATGCTCTGTGTTCAAATTCCAGCTCTGTTGCTTTCTAGCAGAATGACCGGATCAGGTCTTTTAGCTGCACCTGGTGGTCAGTGCCTGTGAATTTTAATGTCACATAGCACAGGGATCTGTATCTAGTGAGTACTCAGTGTGTGTGGCTTATAATTACTAGGAAGCATGAGGAAAAGCTACTCAAAACAAGATAGATAAAGGGAAAGGGATTTCTCCCCTTTTCCACTTTATGGTCCTTATGAAATTTTCTCAGTAAGGACTGCCCTTATATGAAAATTCTGACCAGCCAGTTTGGGATGTCTGTGTAGACAGGCAGCATCCGGGGTAGAAGGACACTGTTCTGCATACCTAAGGAGAGAGACCTGTAGGTTGTTCTTGAGAGGGACTCAAAAAATAAAAGAGGATGACTGGGAGTGTTATAGAACCAGTGAAAGGTAGAAGATGACTCAGTGTGTCACGTGATCCCTCTCCCAACCTTCTCACCAGTCCACAAACTCTTAAAAGCATATACAATGCTCAGTGACCATGAATGTCTTGTTGAATCCAGCAAGAAACTATGCTTTGCCCCATAAGTGACATAGGAATGGAAAATACTACACATGTGAACAGAGGAGCCAGACCAAGGGCAGGTAAGTAACAGCAGTTTATAGATCTCTTGGAGAGGGGAGACTTCAGTTTTCTTAAGATCCTAAAAGGCCAGCTTGGTTCTATAAGACCATGATGATCTAGCTGACCTTGAAACCACATTTATACTCAATGCAATCGTGGCATTTTGTTCCTTAGAAGAAAAACTTAAAGTTAGCTCTCTCCAATAATAGATTCAAATTCTGCAGCTTAGAGTCTAGACCAAGTGTTTTGTTCAACCTCATCTCCTAATGCTTTCTTTTAACCTGCCTTTTCCAATAGTCTGGGGAGGGTAGTGTTGCCTAAAATGAAGGCCTCACCACAGGTAGGGTGATGGCTACTGGCAGGGAGAGTCAGTCCAGTTGTTATGATGATTTAGAAATGGCTCCATTTCCTCCAGAAAAGCAGAAGGCCTTTGCTATTTATTGTCAGAAAGAGTTAAAACAAGCAAAAGTTGAGAAGCTGCCCTGGAACAGCTGCCATACATTATTGCATTGAGTGATCTCCATACTGTTTGGGCCATGAAGAGATGTCCTTCAGGGGTTCAAGTTCACAGGTGAGATACGACAGATGCAGAGGGAGCCTCCCTTTTAAACATCTTTTACTTGCTGATGGAATCAGAAAGCTTGTTAGTTGCTGGAATAAACACACTCTGATGAGTTGAATGAAAACTAGCAGATGGGCCTACTTTTGGGAAAAAAAAATCTCACAATTTTAAAGCATGTTTCAGGATACCTTAGTTATGTCTTTTTTTAATTAAAAATACTTTGATAAAATGGAAAGGTCAAGTAATATCATAGCTTCTGGTATGAAAGACTATCTGGGCCTCTGTGATTCATAGAGGGGAAAATCAATCCAGGCTACCTAAAGGTGAAGTCAATTAGTATTTTAAGGAAAGAAAAAGAGTCACCTAAATTGGTTTTAAAATCAGATCAGTGATTATAAAATTTCTTTAAACAGATTCTATAAAAAATGTATAACTGCCATTGTGGCCAGTTGAGAAAGACAGACTGTGGGGAAGGGGTGACAGCAAGCAAAGAACAGAGAAAGATACAAGGATGATGATCAAAGCTCATTTGCATACATTTCCTCGTACTCTCAACAACCCCATATGTGTTAATGCAACCTCCAAGTGGTGGGTGTAAATGTGTATTTCTAACAGTTGAATCTGACTTTGTTTCTGAGAAGGAAAGGTTGGGGTTTAGGTCAGTACCTACAGGAATGTGGAGGGTGGAAGGCAAGGCCAATTTAGGCTTTAGAAAGAGGTACTAGGGAGAGAGCTGAATGCTGCAGTTGAATAAATCTTGAAGTTTTTGGAAAGAGTGGTGAAGAGAGCTGAGAAGGGAGGAATGGGAGAGAATCTGGACCAGAGGGAAGTGGTTTGGACAATGGGATGGGGAGAGAGTGTGCTGCTGCAGGCCAGGGGAGGAAGCAGTGTGGGGCTTAAGGATGAGAATGTGTGATATTCAACCTTGTATCACAGCATCGCAGGATATAGAGCCCACAGTGTCCCCACTCAAGCCTCACCTAGAACTTGGAAGTGAATATAGGAATAGGGCTCCCTTCAAATTTCTAGAAATCTTTGCACTGAGATTGGGTTTTGCCACAGGATGAAGAGTAAGGAACAAAGCCAATTTTGTTTAAATTTTTAGAGCTAGAGGGAACATGGCTGACATCTGGGTCGTATTAATCTAATAAAGGATAACATTAAAGCTTAGACAGGTTAAGAAACTGGCTCAGATCAACACAGCCTGTAAGTGCAAGAATAGAACTTGAATTCAGGTCTCTTGACCCCAGGCTTCCTATTCTATTACCTCTAGTATTCCAGTAGGAGTAGAGAGACACGGTTCCTCGCAAAGTCAGACTGGCTGTGACAGAGTTGCGCATTCTGTATATTTTACTAGCATGTTAAGCGAGCCAAGATAAAAACGGAGATGTTGGTGCTTTCTATCTGCCCTGCAGGCACAATGACATCAAATGATATCTTTGAAATATCTCCCTGCTTTTTCCTGGGAGGATGAAGACCTCTCCTCTGCAAGCCCTTATTTCCATGGAATTACATCAGAGCCTCTTCCTCATCCTTGGACATCTCAATCTTCATCTTTCCACCTGAATTTGAATCACCTGAGTTCTCAGTCTTTGTACAGTGAGAACCTCAGAACTAGAGGACTCAGTTATGAATAAGCTATGAAATCTTGTTCTTATATTTGAAGTAAGGATATATTCCTGCTATCTCCACACATGGAGGTGCCAGCGGACCAGTGATTATCAGGGATCAGGGCCTGGAAACCAGTTGCTCAGTGATTGTAAACATCTTTACCATGTTTGGAAAGAAAGCCTGGGCAAAGTCACTGATGGGTTGTGTGACCTTGTTCAAAGTTCTTTGCTGTTTGGGCCTCAGTTTCCTGATCTGCAAAGTGAAATAAGTTTCCAAAGTGGGGATCAAAAATAGCAGGAGCTGTCTCTAAAGTCTTTGCAAACCAAAAGAGGATCATGCTGCTGTCCTGAGTAGAAGACCCTAAATCTTCAGCTTTTGGCTCAAATCAGAGCATCTCACTGTCTCAGTTCTCCATATGCCTGCAGATCAGAAGTTTGCTGAGAGTCACATCCATGGAAAACAAGAACAGCAACTTATTATTAACTAGTAAATACAGTTTGGGAAATAAAAACTTTCAAAACAGTGATTCATGAAGGAAAGACATGGCAACTATTAAAAGGTGTTCAGAGGAAACTTGGATTATAAAAGCTCCAAGATATAAGCAAGATAAGGGGTACTTCCTAGAATTAGTGACAAATGAAATAATGAGAAAATCAGGGGACACTGCAAGTATAACAAATGTAATAAATCAACCAAATATTCAAGGAAAGCTGAAGCCCTAGCATTCATTATGTGGAGGCAACAAAGTTAGATTTGGGCCTTAGTGACATTCACATGTGGCTCCAGGATGATGGGATGGGGGTGGTATTTCCTGCTGGAATCTTCTGTGTGAACACACAGAGCTTGGGGTCACTGTGATATGCCTCCTAAATACCTCCTCCTCCATCCCTCCTGCTTCAAGCTTTCTCCTGCTTTCTCCTCCCTTTTGAGGGTCTTGCTGAGATGACCCCGCCAGAGGATAACTTCATCCTGTTTCATATTAAAGAAAGCCTGGCAGGGGCCTATCACCTCACCATTATACCTGCTTCCTGAGACAGGGAGTTTCTGTGCCTCTTTTTGTCCTCTGTTACATGTAGGTCTATGCCTGGCACATAGTAGCTCCTTAAAAAATGTATGTGACGCCCAGAAAACATGTCCTTGATCTTTAAAAGACTTTCTCTGTGTTAGTAAGACTGACTAACTGGTGAAGTGGACCTTTACCTCTGCTTGGCTTTCCATATCCTGTTCCCTCATGGTTCCTGATAGCTCTAACTTTAACCTTTGATGGAGACATTAATTTCTCCAGCTCAAACCACATACTATTCCAGCATGCAATGCTGACTCTGGCTTCTACCACTGTTTCAGACTCACATTGTATTCTATTCTACTCATTCTTATTGCTCTGGGTCTGAATTTTTGGTTTCAGGTTTACTGTCTATATTCATTACCGCAAACATGGTGCCTTAAAAGAACATAACTTTATTATCTTTCAGTTCCAGATGTCAGAATTATGAAGTGAGTATTAAGGGTTCTGATCAGGATGTGAGCAAAGCTGCTTTCCTTTCTGGAGCCTCTAGGAAAGAACTCATTTTTTTTGCTTTTCCCACTTCTAGACGTTGGTTGCTTTCTTGGGCTTGTGACCATTACTCTCCAGTTTCTGCTGTATTCTCACATTACCATCCTTTGACTCTGATCCACCTACCTCTCTCTTATAAAGGCCCTTTCATTGGACCTAACTGGATAACCCAAGATGGTATTTCTCGAGTGACTTAAGGTCATCATATCTATAAAGTCTCTTTTATCACATAAAATGACATTCCTGAGTGTGACTGATATGCTAATTTCATTGAATTAAGAACTGCCTAGCAGATTAGTAAAGCATGCTCCTGGGTGTGTCTGGGTGGGCCATGGAGGCTGTAGGTATCATATGTAGTCCCTCGCCCATTTCTCTTGGGAAATGTTCTCTTCTCTGCTTTCTGGTTGTCATGAGGTGAATAGATTTCATCTGCCACACCCTTCTATCATGACACTCCACCATGGAGCCAACCAACCACAGCCTGAATGTCCTAAGACTGTAAGCCAAATTAAACTCTCACCCTTTAAGTTGGGGGTTTTGGGTGCTTTGTTCAAGTGATAGGAAAGTTAACTAATACAATAGGTTTCATTAGGATGTACATGTCTTTGGGAGGACCATGATTCTGTCGACCACACAGCCTACCTCATGGCTGGCAAGGAAGATCTCCTAAGCTGTCTAAATGGTATGATGTGACATGACAGCAGCAAGGCTTTTTTTATTCCTGGTGTCTCCTCCCCCCATGGTTTCTGGTCTATCCATAGAGCCTACAGGATGAAAAAGATCTCATAAATTAGATGTGTTTGAAATTATCTTTCTGGTGAGTCTGAGGAAACACAATGTCTTTTGCTGGATGTTGTGGTTCTAGGATGTTGCCTCACTAATCTGACACAGGGCTATGGAGTTCTAAAGAGTTAGAAAAACCTCTAGGGTCGAATACAGAAATTTGAGAGTCTTTTTCATGAGCCTTCATTGATCACAATTATCTTTGAATAGCAGCCGCTGTGGAAAACAGACTATTTGGGGCTGGGATGACTGACTGAATGAAGTAGTACATAATTCGGAGCAGAAGCAGAACAACGTGGAGGAAAATAAAGCACCCTAAAAGTTTACATCATTCCTTGTCTCTATTTTGCTGCAACCAACAGGTATCCTGCCCAACCCCCAGTATGAGTCTTTATGGTCCATGGTCAAACCACAGAATGTGGTCCTCTCAGGGCAATCTAGCAATGCACGGGTCCATTGCAGGCAGATGGCCCATGGGTCCATGGGGCTGGGCTGGCCCACTCCATGGGCTGCCTTGGCAAGAACATTCTGGCAGACAAATACTGATGCCACTTCAAAGAACCGCCCCTCCAGGTGCTGAGGGCGGCTTTTCTGATGCTCATGCTGTGTCATTGTTTATTTTCGCAAGGCGCCCAGCTGCTGTGGTGATGATATTTATATCAATAAGTGTTCTATTCATCTGCTGATTTCAAGGGATGCTTGCCAGCTGCATATGGCAGCCAACCTCAAGGCGCTTCTGAACCTGATGTTTTGCATTTAGACATTCAATTCTCAAAGGCTGGATCAACATTTGGGCCTGCAACATCCCTCATTCACCCAGGACCTATCCTAAAAAGCAGAGCTATAGCCGATTACCTTGACCTTCTATGCTCAAAGTAATGTTTTTTTGAAATTCCTGCTCTGTGTCTGAGCTCTGGCTTTGTAAAAAGAAAATTGGAAGAAGAAGAGAGCAAATGGGCTTCCATAGGCCCTATTAACTCCTAGCACATGGAGCTGAGATTTTTGTTTTACTTTTTCGGGCAAAGAAATAGGTGGCAATGGTTTCTGATTCTGAAACTCTGCAGAGAATGCTCTAAAACTTTTGTTTTATGAGAATTCTCTATTTTCAAAGTTATCTTAGTTTCCATCCTTCCACTGTTCAGGCTCCAAACCTTGAGGTTATCCTTGATTCCTCTTTATCTTTCACATTCCATATTCAAGCTGTCAGGATATTTTGTCAGCTCTATCTTCAGGATATATGCAGAACCCATGCCTTTCCTGCCATGCTGGCTCAGGCCATCGCCTCCTGTCACCTGATAATGCAGTAGCCTCTTCTCTGTTCTGTGTCCACCATCAATACCTACTCTTCCCCTCTCCTCAACATGGATATCTTCTTAACACAGCAGACCAGAGGGATGCTTTTAAAAGATGTCAAATTATGGCACTCTCTGCTTAAAGTCGGTCAGTGGCTCCCCTTTCTCACAGAGTGAAACCTCAAGTTTTTCCTAGGACTTTGAACATCCTCCATGACCTGTCCTTGTCTTTGATGGCACCATCTGCTTTTCTTCCCACCTTCACTCTGCTTTTGTGCCAGAGGCCTTAGTGCTATTCCTCAAGGTTACCAGGTGCCCAGATGTGTGCCAACTATATGGCTGGTGTGTAGGTTACTCTCTCTACCTGGGACACCCTCCCTGGGAGAGCAATGTGGTTTAGTTTCTTATATCTTTCAAGTCTGTGTTTCTTGACTACCCTATTACAGCTACAACCTGAGCACCAACCCAGCCTTCTGATCTCCATTATGCTGCCCTCTAATTTATCTTTTTCCATACTCTTGTAACTGCCTAACATACACCTAAATATATTATAGGGCATTTTGTTGTTTATTGTTTGTCTCCTCACTTTGCAATAGAAAGTGCACTCGAGATGGGAATTTCCAGGTTTTACTTTGTCTATGTTCTTCACTGATGCATTCTAAGTACCTAAGATAGCTTCTAGCTAATAACTGCAGCAGATGTTCAACACATGTGAGTCGTGTGAATGAAAGGAATCTCTCCTGGATGTCTTTCACAGGAGCATCCAGAGCTGGACTTCCTTTTGTCCACTCCTATTCCACTGCTTTCTTTACCTCCTGCACCTTCCTGCCTTTCCATTTTGGTCGGGTATTCCCTGGACACATAATTGCACAGATGAGACACCTGCTGACTTTTCTTTCTCATTCACCTCACACATGCAACTGCTCCCCAAATCTTGTGAATGTCAAAACTGGAAACATTTTCACACCGAATCCCAATTTTCCCACCTCCTGGCCACTTCCTCAGCTCAGATCTCCTTTTATTTTCAGCACAGTTGTCACATTTTCCTCCCCAATCTCTGAGTCTCAAGTTTGTACTCCAGCATTTCCTCTTCCCTGGTCCTGAACTTGGTTATTTAACAGGAGCTCTGACTTTGTCCCTCCACACTTAAATTTCCCAGACTTTCTCCCTAGTGGACATCTAGGACTTTGTAACTGCCCTCCTAGGAACTCAAGGATTCCATAAAGGAACCCAGAGTGACTAAGTCTCCACTAGGAGAAGATGAAAGGCTAGTGTGGGAGAACCCCAGACCCCTGGGTCCTACTTCAAAATGACCAGCTCTTGGTCATGCCTCTTCATACACTGGCTATGCATGAAAGCTTTTATTTTTAGAAAGAATCCTGTGACTTACAAAGTAAAAATCTGACATGAGACTGCAGTCCAAAGTCTGAGCTTCTGAGTCCTGCACAGGGAGCTCTGGAAGCTGACCTCTCCAGTCTTAACACACTCTTCTTTGGACATCCACCAAGCACCTGCCACACTGGAACAGAAGCTGTTCTGCAAACAAACTTGTGTGTGTTCATCCTGTTTTGCCTTTGCCCCTGCTATTACTTTTGCCTGGAATACTTTTTTATTTTTTGCAGTATTTCAAACTGAACTGAGGGTCTTCATATTGAACTACAACCCACTTTTTTTTTTTTTTTTTAAATTTTGATGTAGAGACTCAGCAAGTTGCTAAATTGCCCAGGCTGGACTTGAACATGCAATCCTTCTGTCTCAGCCTCCAAGAATGCTGGAATTACAGGCAAGTGCCAGTACATCTGGATCTGCAATGCCTCTTCTCAGCTAATTCATCCCCCATTACCTCACCCGCCTCACTCCAACTCATTCAAGGTCAAAGTCACCTTCTTTTTGAAGTGTACAGTCACCCTCTGGGCAGAATTAATTGTTCCCTGCTCCTGGTCAGCAGAACACTTTGCTGTTGACCTCTATTATAGCACAGCCACAGGACATAAGGACAACTTATTCATATGTCTCTATGGCAAGGCTGTGAGTTCCTAGAGACTGAGACTATAACTCAGATCCTTTTGAAAATATTGTTTATTCCCACCAAGTCTGCAGAAGGCCCAAATTCCTAAAGGAGTGAGCTGAGTTGCTTTGAGTTGTCTTCAAGACAGTGAAAGAACAGGCAATTTTCACTTCTTCAACCCAAGAATAAGGGTAGGCCTCAAAAAACTGTCCTAAGACATGTGTCCTGTGTCCTGAGTATCAAGACATGTTGTGGGTTTATGATGCTTGCAGCTGGAAAACCCAGAGGAGCTAAGGCATGAAGGTAGGGCTTTGGGGGGTAGTGGCTCAGGGACAAAGCCTCTGAAGTTTGAGGTCCAGTTTCTGGCAGCATGGGGTGCACTGCAAAGGGACCAGTGCCAATGGGTGTGGCCAATCACTGAGTCTTCTTTAGGGCCACAGGTGCTCAGTGTTGGAGAGGTGACTTCCTGGCTCTATAAGTTCTCTACAATTTATAGCAAGAGCCTAACCAGTGCCTGAGGCATGCAGCAATGTTCGCAGCCCTGGGGACATTTGGACAAAGCTCAGAGGCAGCCCAAGTCATTGCTGGGAGTATCTGGGCAGAGGATCAGAGAGGAGGTTCCTTGCCTCTGCAGGCAGCAGAATAGACTTCTCTGGTATGCATGACCAGACAGTACCCATCACAGGGCACAACACAGTGCTCATCATAGGACCTCCCTCCAAGTCAGCAGCATGGCTCATGTGATCCACACGGGCCCACCTAGGACAGCCATTGGGCCTCTCCTACCTGGGCAGTGTCCATCTCATTCAGCATCACCACGGAGGAGCAGTTGTAATCGAACACCAGCCTCCAGAAGTCTGCCACAGTGTTGGGGAGAGGGTGCTGGGTGACCACAAAGGCAGCAGGTTGCTTGTGGCTCTGACAAAAGAATGACACACACTTTGTAAAATACTTATCTGTCAGTGATATTCTGATGATGATGAGGCCCAGATGGCTGCCAGAGGCCCTGAGCCTGCCAAATAGATTTCACAAAGCACCTGCCAGTTTTGTTATCTCTTGGTGCCCTGATGGGAAAGGAGACCTTCTCATAATGAACATGTTCTCTTCCGAACTAAGACATTTCATTAGGAAAGTGTCACTTGGATGGGGCTTATCCAAATAAATTATTTATGTCTTAGAGCTCAGCAAATAATCATCATTACAATATGAAATGAAAAATTCTGGATGCAGATTTGCTGCTCTGCTGACCAAGACACCTCTCAGGATATAAGGGATCCACTGAGTCCCTATGCCTGTGATGCTAGTGAGGGGTCAGGCTGACCACCAAATGGGCTTATACTGCAAAGCTAGTTCCTGTCTCCAAGCTGGTTTAAGGGCTGAACTAGCCTGGCTGAAGGTGGGCACTGTGTCCTCCAGCTAGTGGGGGGGGGAGGTGCCCAGGTATTAAGAGTCTTGTAAGTTATGACTTATCCAACCACTCACTCACTTGTCCATCCATTCACACATTTTTCATACATTCACTTATTCAAACATCATTTGTAGAGTGCCTTTAAAGGAAGGTGGGTGGGTTAACACTGGTAAATTATTAGATGGACCCCAAAACTCAGATTCTTTACTTGGAAAATGGAAAACATAAATTCAGAGGAAAATGGTTATCCTACAGTTGAGTGAGATTTGGATGTGAAAGGACCAGAAAGCAAGAGCCTGACTGTCAGCCCTCCGGCAGGGTGCAAACACCTGTGACTTAGGTTTTCATCCAGGGCACTAGTACTGGAGGTGGCACATGCTGGACACAGTGTAACTGCAGTGAATAAGTGAATTAGTTCAGCCTCAAATTTCAGACAGGGGAAATGAGACCCAGAAAAAAACGAGCTGTGTGAGTCTTGGAGCTTTAGCTAGCCCCTAGTTGTCATATCTCCTTGTGAGGAGGTGTTTGGAAAGACTGGAGAGTATCTCCATCTCATCAGTGGTTTGTGAAACCTGAGAAGTAACCTGTGTTTTCAGCAAGTTTTCTTGCTAGATACTTTCTGTGGGCCTCTCAGCTGTTTTCAGAAGAGTCACAAGTTAGAAGGTGATAGAAGGGAAAGAGGATCAGGAAAATCACTTGTAATCACTTGGACACTATGCATATATCAGGGAGACCTGCTTTTCAAGGGTCTTCTTCTGGCCCATGGGATTGTCAGAGGAGGCTGGGAGGGCAGAACATTTAGTTGTTCAAAAGCCAAACTCTTTAGTCATAGATAGCATGGTTTCTGATCAATTTCCAGATGTGGAAAAGAATCTAGGCTTTGGACCCAGCAACCACTGGGCTTGGATTCCTGGGGTCCATCCTTTCTGAAATGGTTGATTTTAAATAAGTCTGACCTTCAGTGCATCTCTGGAAAATGAGAATAACAATACCTAAATGCAGAATGAGGCAATACAAGTCCAGGATGCAACATGGTGCCCAACATTCAAGGAATGTTAGTTTTCTTTGCTTTTTTCCTTGTCTCTGTGATAAATGCTCTATTAGACCAGCACGCCTGGCAAAGCCTTATCTGAAAATATGTTCGAGATCCGTGCTCCTGCCGGGTTTCAGGGATCAGCCAGCAATCCATTTCATGGCTAACATCATCCTTTACCAGGGGAAACATTAAAAATTAACCCAGAGGACTTCATTTCTTTCTGCTAGAGGCAAAGCTGCTATGGTTACCAGATAATGCACAAACTGAGCTGGAATACAGATAAAGAGGTTTTTTTTCCATATATATATATATATATATATATATATATATATATATATATATGAAAGGCAAAGGCCCTGGTGATGGCTCACAGGAGAAATGCCTTGTGGACAAAGAGAATACAATCAGAATCAGAGTTTGGCAGAAGGCATTGACTCCAGGCAGCATCCAGCCTACTAAGTAGAGGCCAGGGACTTGTTTGATTGTTGCTTGGATGAAGTAGAAAGGGACTAGGTTCAGACAACTAGGGAAAAGCTAGGAGACACCTGGCAGTGTGGCTGCACCTCTACACATCACCTGTCATCCACATGCACATGTTGACCTTGGAAAGTCTCAACCTAAAACCAAAGATTTTCTCTGTCTCCAGCTATTTGACATGATCAAGACAATGATCTTTGCTTCTGAACACACAGCCAGGGCTTTTGTGGGTCGTATGAGAATCTGTGGGCGAAACCCAGAGAGGCCTCTTGAGAGGTGAGGTAGGCATTGGCCTCCCATCACCTACTTGCTTCTAACACCTAAGACCGTTGGAGAGAAAGCTCAGGAGGATCAGAGGTAGAGAAGAGCCCAGATGAGGGCATCCTATGTTCCTGTGGGAGGACTGCATGAGCTACATGGGCATCACTTCAGAGTGAGAAGGGCTGGGAAAGAGGACCTGAAACAGCTCATCCCCAACCAGGCAATGTTGTTCTTTTTCCTGAGCCACAGGAGCAAGATTTCTGCATCCTACAGAAATCAAGCAAGCTGTGAAAATGCTCAAGAAATGAATTCTAGAGTGGCAGCCAGGAGCCCTGGGTTTGGCTTTCCTACTAGTTCTTTGGATGACCTCGAACAACTGTCTTTTTCAATCCACCCTCAGTTTCTTCTGCTGAAAAGTACATGGATGGGAATAGATGGTCCATGTTTCTGTCCTGCTACAAACATCTTTATATTATGGAGGTGGAATGATGAGAACCAGAAGAAGCTGGAAGACCCAAGGTTGTAGAATATGAGGCAGAAACTTTGGCCCACCAGGGCAAGACAGCACCTAAATCCCAAATCACGGTAGGGGGCAGTGCCCTCCTTGGACGTGATGTCAAGGAAGTAGGTGATGTCAAGGAAGTCGGTGATGTCAGCCTTAACAGGATTGTTAGGAACATGGCCTGTTTCCTTCTTTTTTCCTTTTACTGCTTCCCATCACTTATCCAATAGCCACTTAAGGAACACGTACTATGTGCCATCTTTACCCTATCCTCTGCACAGGAGTTATCTGGAAGGCAGAATGGGAGGTGCCAGTAGGGACTTTCTTGTTTTATCAGGGGTCAGGCAAGGCCTGACATAAGGAATGCTGCCTAAACTGAAATTCAGGTTGAATCAGCTCTGTGGGAGATGGGAGGGGGGTGCATGATAGGACTTCAGTTTTGTTGTGATATCATTGAAATTATTTTAGGCTTTTGATCTATTCTCTCCAGGGTCTTTGAGTCAAGGAGCCAAGATCCCAGCTTGTGTCTAGGTTTGGGCCTGAGCCTTCAAGATGAGCAAAGGTGCTCAAGGCCAGTAGGTCAGAAGCAAGGAGAAGCTGGCTGGTGGAGTCAGGGCCTCAAAGTACAGCTACCACCACCTCAAGAAGAAGCTTTTCCCTGGAATACCAGCCAGCGGTGTTCTGTCAGGGCTCTGCTTACATCCATCAGTGCTGCATTGATATAGTTGCTGGATTCTCCATCCACTGAGATCAAGAAAGGCAGGCAGCGATCCAGGGGCAGGACATCCATGCTCCGATTCTTATCATGGTTCCGGGGCAGGAGCCCAATGCTGCAGTCCTCAGGCCGGACACGGGGTGTCACAATGTTGAGTGTCTGCGGGGCACAAGGCAGGCAGATAGACACTGCTTAGATAGTTGGCCCTGAGGAGAGGGGACAGTGATGTTCCATTTTAGCCTATCTTGCTTATCTTCACCCTTTAAGCTTGGCTCGACTGTCTGTTTTCTGGGACCCATGCTTCCTCCATGGTGGTGGTGTTCTGTCATATCCTGCTTACTGCTATGGGACTGGTGAATTGAGAGCCTTTGCCAGGGGGCTGTATAACATTTTTAAGATGCCAAGGGCAGCATGCCCACATTCAGGTTCAGACACGGGGCCCCAACTCCTGCTAGCCAGTTGGACTAAGCTGTTCAATTCAGCCAATGTTGCATTAAAAGATAGGCCAGCCAGAACTCCCATGGTAGGGATAGGAGTAGGGAATCCTTAATGAGTGCTAAAAACCACTTGAAATGTCCTGGAATGAAGAAAATGATTTGCCAGCACTCTCCTTAGAAAGAAACCTGTATGAGGGTGGAAGGGTGCTCAGGGTGGATGAGAGACCCCCGAGGGGTATGCTCTAATAGATCTGCAAAATTGCAGGGCTTATGCACTGCAGTGTGAGTCTTGCAATTTAAAACCAGAACTGCCCCCCATCATAGAGACTAGAGTCTGTCTCCAGTGTCCAGAGTTCTCTGTCTTCCATCCTTCAGGCATTTGTCATACTGTCTCTGCTGTACCTCAGTGAAAGACTATTTGAAGGAGCACTAAAGTATTGACCTGGCTGGCGTATCTACCCATGGAACCAGGAGCCCAGCATTTCCTTACAGGCTTGAAGCAAGTCCTGGAGCTGTATGTGTTTGTATGACAAAGAAGATCTTTGCTTCCTTCTGCCTGATTCTCAACTCCTTTTTCTCAGGCATGACCCTGGTACTGGCCTTGGGATAGAGGGCTGAACTCTAGCTTTGCTATATTCAGTGAACCATGTCCAGGCCTCTCAAAATAAAATTTACACAAGTCTAACCATATGGGCTCCAAGGTACAGATCTGCTATGTCTGAGCTGTGCTCTAGAATTGTGCTTCTGAAATTTTGATAAATAGTCACTCAGAGATCCTGTTATGTTGCACGTTCTTAATCAGATCTGTGTGGGGTCCAAGATTCTGCATTTCCCAAACGAAGCTCATGGTGCTTCATCTCTAGAGCTTGCTACACTTCAAGTTGTAAAGATCAACTGAGAAAACCTGAGACCTTCCAGGGACAAAGAAGCATGAAATTCATATCTATGTGCATAACTTGTCTCCGTTCACAACCTGGAATAGGACTAAGTAAGACCTAGGTTTAAAAACATAGTTATAGTTAAATGCAAGCCTCAGACGTCACTGAGTTATTGGCTAGTAGCTAGCTGCTCATGGTTGTGCATTTGGTGTTTTGGAATGCATTCTGCAACTGTTTGGCACTGCAGCCTGAAAGCCCATGGACATCTCATTTCTCACAAAGAAAGACCCACAAATGTGCACAGCACCACTGAAGTTGGCAGAGTTGCTACTATAGACTGAATGTGTACCCCACAAAGGCATATGTTGCCATGGTGATAGTTTTAGACAGTGGGTTCTATGGGAGATAATTAGGTCAGAAGAGTGGAACCCTTACGTATGGAATTAGTGCTCTCTATAAAAGAGACATGAGAGCCTTCTTCGTCTCTGCTTTCTACCGTGTGAAGCTACAACAAGCAGGCAGTCACCTGAAAACTTGGACAGTGTCTGAGCCCTCTGCAGACACCAAATTTGTTGGCAGTTTGATCTTTGATTCCCCGCCTCCAGAAATGTGATAAAGCAATATCTATTATTTAAACCCTGAAGTCAAAGGAAATTTGTTATAATAGCTCAAATTGACTAGGACAGTCTGGAAGATTTATACATACCTGGAATTCATCTTTGATCTGGCTGGAGTTCGTCTGGGGGTCCAGCCTACTGATGTTGTAGTAGAGAGAGCGAAACTCACATACGGGGATGGCCGTGTTGCCACAGAGGCACGCTTCCAGGATGGCGTCATGCACAAACACATACTGTTCCTGCACAGTCAGGAGGGGAGGGGATAGGTGACTAGATAAGAACAGTGACTGTGAAGACTGGGCATGATTTATATTGCCGAATCTATACTTTTTCTCTTGGAACCCAAAGGACCAAGTCCTCATACTTCATAGTGACTGCCTGAGCCATGGTGTGTTTTGTTCCTTATATAAGATTGAACAACGAACTCATGATAAAAACGAGAAACTTGGAGATGTAACATGGTAGGTGTTGATGGTGCCTTGACCGCATCTCAGTTTTACCTTTAGCTGCCAAAGGCCATGTGCTGCTAACAACCTGTGATTATTCTTTTCAGAAGACTTTCTCTAGCCCCAGAAGCCATGAAGCCAAGGAGGTAATGCCCCAGTAAGGAGCCCTCAAACAATGACAGAGGGAGAAGATGCCAGCATGTTCTCAGTGCTCTGCAAATGTTATAAACCCAAGTTCCCTCCACCTTTTGATGGGACAAATTAGAGATTCAGGTTCCTCACTATCAGAGTTCCTCAGCAGGACCAGGGTCCAGGTGTCTGTGATGTTTGACAGCCTGATAAAATACCCTTTGTTTCCTTCCTTCCCTCCTCTGTCCTGCTTCTCCCTTGTACCTACCAAGTATCTTGGAATTACCTCCAAAACAATTTCTGCTTGCCTTCAAGTCTTTGTCTCAGGGTCTGCTCCTACAACGTGTGCTAAATGCATTCCCATCCTGATTCTTTGTACCTGTTCTTATATTCTGAAACTCCATAACCCTCTCACTATACCTTTCAATGTTTCATTCCTTTTGGAAAGTCTTTTCTAACCCCGCCAGGCAGAACTTGCTGTTGGGATTTTAGGCTTATGATAAGTGGCTGTTAAACTGACTTTTGTCTGGAAAAACACATGGTTTATTTCTCTATATAATGTACACCTCCAGATGCATCATGCATACACCTGGGAACCAGGAAAGCAGTTGTCTGGGCTGTAGTGCTAGAATAAGGCCTGTGTGAGTTTGCTCAGAGCCTGCAGCAAGGTCTCTGTGTGTGAACCTATCCCTGAGAGTCTTCACTGCGGAGCCAGGAAGGAATGCTGTGTCCAAGGCCATGGGTAGTTTCACTGTGCAGGGCAGATGATGTGTGCAGCTCTCATGTGTCCCAGCTCTCCCTGGGCACAAAAGGTATCTACTAGAACCAGAACATGGGCTCATTACAAAAATGAAAAACCAAGGCAGGGAGAAGTGAGACAGAAAGGAAAAGTTGCTTGGTGGGAGAAAGTGGTTCAGAGCAAAGAACAAAGGCCTTGGCAGCACATGGACCCAGGTTCTACCACAGTTGGCTGCAAAGTCATTGGGACACAGTTTTTCAACTTCCCCTTCATTGATAAAGTGGAGACTCTAGTATAGGTGACACCATAGGTTGTTGTGGAGTAGAAACAACGCAGTATCTTGAGTGTAACAAATGAACATTCCCTGGCTCACATTAGATGCGAAACAATAAAGACAAATGCCCTCTATTTCTTTTCTTGAGCTGTAACTGGACAATAAAGTTCCTAGAGGGCTTTTTATCCTTTAAGAGCTGGAACTGTGTATATCTTTCTTGGAATTTTCATCCCTGGGATCAAGTCCACAAGAATTTTGCTAATTAAGTCATTTCTTTCAGTGACTAAATTGATACTTAGAACATAGTAGGCATTCTATAAATGCCAGTCCATTCCTTCCCTTTCACTCCTGCACCCAAGGCTGTAATACAATTCAAAGGACCCCTAACATCTGCCATTAGTTTTGGTTTGAATGCCCTCAGCAATGGGGAACTCACCACCATTCATCATGGGTAGAAGTCTTAGTACTACAGATCTTTTGGATTGGCTAGGATTGGCAGGGGCCTCATCATAGCAAACTACATGGTCTCTCCTCTCTCCCACACCCACGTCTTTCTGTATAGAATGCCATCACCTGTTGGGTCTCTCCATCTTGCAGTGCTTTTTCTTGGTCACTGAGGGCTACAGGTGGCTGGCTGAGTTAGTCTCCCATGACTCACCTCTGTCTGCACCAAATTGACTCTCTGTGCCCGGAGCTCACGCACACAGTTGAAGATGTCCACCACTCCTTCGTTCTCAGCCATGTCAAGCATGGTATCAATGGCAATGAAGCAGCCAGTCCTCCCAGCTCCAGCACTGGAAGAAACAGGATAACCTATGTTAAAGCTCTTGGGATGGGACCAGTCCTACCAGTTGTCCCCATCCCTGAGGGTTATGCTGAGAGGCAGTACACTGCTGATGTCAAGACAAAACCACTGGACTCTCAGCACTCTGGGAGAAGCTCGAGCAAGTGACCAAACGTAGAGGCTCAGCTTTCTCTTTTGTGAAATGAAGGAGTAATGCATGTCTTCAGTTGCCATCTTACCGGGACTGAATGGTTTTGCTGTATTCACTTAGCGAACACCTATTTAGTGTTTGATAATTGCCAGCAAGTTCCTAGTGCTCCACAAATGTTATCTATAAATCTCCCTCTGAGCTTGGTAGCAAGTTTTGCACCCCACTTCACAGGTGAGAAAACTGAGGCACACAGCACTTACTTTGCCTGAGGTCACACAGCTGGCAAGTGGTAGAGTAGGGAATTTCATCCAGGCAGTCTGATCCTAGAATGCATGCCTATACACTTCCTTTTTAAATAAGACTTACGATATATAATGCAGGCTTACACAGTATGTGGGCAAGCAGTTTCCTCAACTGATAGATAAAGATAATTCACTTATATAGAATGAAGTATTTAACACAGTGCCTGGCACTTGGAGTTGCCTAACATATGTGTCTTTCCTCTTTCCTTCCCTTTTTTCCTGTCTCTTTTTTCTCTTTAGCAAATGCACTGGTGGATAGAATCAACAAAGAAGAACAGAGAGATAACAGAAAACAAACGAGCGAGAGAGTGAGAGAGTAGAGACATGAGTCGTCTGAGCTGTCCCAAAGGCAGAGAGTGAATCTGCAGTCCCTGGTCCAATCCCCTGTATGTGGCTTCACCTGCACCTGCTTCACCAGAACCACGAACCAATAGAATCATTCAACCAATCAGGTGCTAGCCCTGGGTCCTTGAAAGGTATCAATTTCATGATTCACATTTAATTTCTGATCTTTGATGACTTTCATTAGGAGAATCTCAGACCAAGAACAAAATAACAAGAGAACTCAGTGAGACTCCATGGAGCACGGCCCATCTTTCCCAAATTAGTGCTGGATTCTAACATGATGATGTTGAACCAGAGACACATAAGACATTTGCCTTAAGTGCACAGTTTTGGAAGGGAAGCCCAGCAAACTGTCAAGGAGGCCTGCTTTGGCTGTGTTTCACATCTTGTTCCCCTGTGCAAATAAATGTCTTTATTGAACAATGTGAAAATCAAAGGAAATGCAAAGAGGAAGAGAGATGAGGTAAGATGGGAAAGCAATATTAGCTGATAAATCCAAGAAGCGTAGGCCAGTGGGGACCGTAACCCTCGATGATCTGGAAATTAAACTGGTAGGAACAGTCTTCATTCATGATAATACGTCACAGCTTGCATTGACTGAAGTCTGACTTATTTCTGCCTCAAAATGCCTCCCCTTTACTACAATCCAGACCCCTCAAAAGGGCCTCAACTATCTGGACTTTGGTGTCCTGGAGGGAGTACAAAGAGTAACTTTTTCATCTCTTCTTGTAAGTCTTATTCTCGACATATTTTATAGGAAAGAAGCAGCTTGACTTGCTTTTGAATCTTGGATCCACTATCAGTGAATGAGTTGCCTAGTGCCTGTGAACCTGTTTCCTCATACATACACTGCCCTTCTTGGCAGAGGCTTTGTAAAGGTTGTACTGCGCTTATTTTAGTATCGCATAGTAATTAGACACATGATATTTGGAAGAGACCCCCGGGATCACATCCTGATTCTATTACTTACTAGCTGGGTGGCCTGCAGTAAATGACTTAATCTCTCTGAGTTTCATTACTCTCATTTGTAAAATGATGCTGATAATAATAAAAATAGTTCTACCTCATAGCATTAATAGTATAATATATGCAAATTGCTTGAAATTTTGTTTAAAAAGCATAATGCATGCAAACTGCTTCGCCCTGTGCCTAGCGGCACAATGATTCCTCAATAAATATTTGCTACTTATAGTCAACAAATATTTATTGAGCATCTACAACACACTAGTTTCTGGGATTAAGAGTGGGGATATGCACTTGAGTAAGACATGGTTTCTGTCCTTAAGGACTAATAGTCTGGGGAAGAGAGGTGTTATTAAGAAGCGAGAAGAGTGATATTTTTCAGTGATTACTGTATGTCAGGACTTCTGTTAGGCATTTAGTGTGCATTAGCCAACTCATTTAATCTTGTTAGCCCCAGGAGTGGGTACTACTCTGCTCTGATGCATTAAGGTGACTTACGATGGAGAGACAGGAGCATGGCGAGTGTTGCGCACAGTGGAGAGCCTGATAAATATTTGTTATTGCCTCACTTCCACCCTCACCCTTATACTGGCTGCTGTTTGGGTTATAGGGCTTGGGCACTCACAGGCTCTGCCCTGGGTGTGCTATGAGTTATAAAGCATAGAGTTCATGCACCATGCTGATACACCCTGGAGAATCCTGTCACATTCTTAACTGCTTTATCTGTGAAATGGGTCTGTATAGCTACTATTTTAGAGAAGATTCATGGATGCAGTGTGAGAATGGAGTTGGATTGGAGAAATCCACAGTTTACTGAGTCCTCCTGGTCCCTTGATTGATGTGGACACTGCCAGGGATAGGATGAGATACCATGAGCACGCAGGGTCTGAAAAGATGGGCTGGGCCCAAGGTCACACTTGAAAAGAGAGCCCCTGGGAAGGAGGGCAACACAGGCTAGTTGGCCTTAAGGTCTGAACGTTTGCCCTCCTGCAATTCTTCATGCTTTGACAGGATACTTCATCATCATTTAGGAGAACTGAAAGACGTGTCACTCCTTCTCAATATGACTATCTAGGTCAAAACTGAAAACATCTCTTCTGGATAATCAAGTAAAACCTCACACTGTCCATTTACTCTCTATTAAGGATGCTACCGGCCAGTGAATGATAGAACTAAAGAGAAGGCACCCTGCTGCCACATTACGGAGGTGTGGGCGAGAGTCTGGAGAAGACTGTGTTTCACATCCTGGCTCTGCCATTGCACACCTGTGTTTACCATCTCACATCTTGCTTTCCTCATCTGTAAAATAGGAATGATAATGACAACCACTTCTAAGATTGGACCACAAGTAAATGAAATAATGTGGGCAGGCACACATGGCAGACATAGAGGATGCTGTCAGTACCCTGACGGTATCACCTGGCAACATTAATACCAATGACACCTATTTCTCCTACAGCTACTTGTTAGATCTTGGGACTGGTTTCTCATCAGAAAAGGTTGGGCACTGGAACAGGGGATATCACAGCCACTGGACAAGAGAATGTCATCCTTACTAAGAGATGGAAGTTGAACAGGCACACCTGGTTGGAGCTTGGCTTTGACTCACCTGCAGTGGACCACGATAGGCCCAGCTTCTGGGGGATTGAGGAATTTGACCTGACGGACGAAGCCCAGGAGGCCAGTGGCATAGCAGGGGACGCCGTGGTCAGGCCAACTGGTGAAGTGGAAGAGGCGGAGTTCCCGGATCTCATGGTAGCCTTTCTGAGGAGAGAAGGGGCCGCTATTCTTCCAACTGCTACCTTCATGTACCCAGCTGAGCACTGGGGCAGCTGCAGCTACTGCACTGAGGAGCCTGCCTCCCTGCTGTCCGGAGAGGACAGGGCCTTGGCAGAGTGACCACACAGTGACTGATCAGAAACGTTCGGACAATGGGCAACAAGTTAAAGTGAAACCAGTTGCTTTACTGCAGGACTCCTCAGAGCCTTTTGTATGTTAATACATATTCTGAGTTCCGGAGAGGGTGATACACTGTTTTTTCAGGAGACTCGGTTTGACAAGGTTCTTTTAGGATGCTTATTCAGCAGGAACAGTCTGATTTTTCATTCCTCCAATTAAAAGTTATTCACAATCAGTTATCTATGCTAAGACTTACACTAGGAACTAGGAAGGAGGAAATAAAAGCCACAGCTCTTTCCCTGGGGCAGTTCATGGCATTGCTAGGGAGGAAGACTCCTTTGTGGATAATTGTATTAAAGTACGTAAAGGAGAGAGTTCAGCTAACATGATCAGGGAAGAGAGGAGAAATCTGGCATAGCTTCCTGGAGGAGATGATGCTTGTCTTGAATCTTGAAATAAATCAATAATAAAATTAGTTAACATTTATTAAGCACCAACTATGTACCACTCATTCTTCTGAACACTTCAATATATTAACTCATTTTAACCCTCATGTCAAATTTGTACTGTTATCTCTATGTTATGGATGAGGAAATTGAGGCTAAGCAAGGTTTAGAAACATGCCTAAATCACAACAGAACTAATAAGTTGTAAACTGATAATTTCACCTTAGCTGTCTGGCCCCCACAGTCTGTAGGCCTCATCATGATACTAATGTATGGGTACTACCCAGTTGAAGACCCGGATGAGACCAAGGCAGAAGGACAGTGGAGGTGAAGACAAGGGAATAGGACTTAGCATGCTGTGCGCAGAGAACCACAAAGAGCCCAGGGCATTGCTAGAGGACTATGAAAGACAGCACTGGTCATGTGGGAGGATGGGATGCTGGGTTCCAGAGGCCTTGACTCAATCTGAATCATAGCTTTGATTTTATCTCAAAGGCACTGGCAATCCCCAGAAAGGCCACACAGGTAGCTGCATGGAAGGTGAACTCAAAATCGGACTTGCAGTTTAGGAGGAATCTGCTGGCTGCTACATGGAGGATGAACTTGGATAGATGTTCCAGGGTTGTGTACTCACTCAGGTCTCCATCCTCAGACTGATGAGCCATCTTCATCTCCCATGTGTCTTGGCTGAAGACAGCCCATAGTCCTTTTCTTTAGAGAACAGTGCCCCCATGGGAGAAGAGTACAGCTGGCCCTCAGTGATTGGTGGGCGATCTAGATGATTGACTGTCTTTGTCATTTGCTCAGAACTTTCCCAAGGTACGGATTTTCAGTGCTGTTTTAGCACAAGACTGCACTGCGTAAGCCAAAATGATTAGCTATCCTCATCAAGGTGCAAAAGACCACTTTGTTTCCAGACAGGACCAAGTGTACAAAGCAGTTTAGGCTCCAGGGCTCCAGTGGGGTCGGATGACAGCAGAACCTGTTGAGACCACATCCTGACTGTGCTCTTTTCTCCCTTCTTCACCCTGTCCTGTCTCCTTCACCCGCTTCTCCTGTGCATCCAGATCACTGCTACCTCCTGGTCTGCTTCCAGGAAACCCAGACTAAGATTGGGTAAGATGAGAGGCAGACTCTGATCAGGAGAGAGAAAACAAAGGCTGTGGCTAAGAGCAATGGGTGAGCTGAAGCTCAAAGAACCTTATCCTCTGAGTCAGTTTCACCCAGAAGCCCTGGTTTGAGCCCTTCAGACCTGTGCTGTGACCACTGATCAAAGGCTCTTCTTCCTAATGCCCTCTTTAGGAAAGAAAACACTTCCAGTTTATGATTCCTGATCCTCAATTCAGGGACTGGTTTTGAGTTAAAGCCCCAAGTGCCTGCCTGTTAGTATGAAGAACCTACAGAGCTGAATTAATTCCAGAGACCCCGGGGCTCTTTAAGGGGACCTCCCTATAGAAAATCTCTCCTTTATAACCATTTAGAAGAGAAACAAAAATCTCTCCTCTTGTGACTGTTTAAAGGAGAAACAAAAAGCCCAAGACATGACCCTAATGCCTCAGCCTAGCTTGCTCCCGCAAGTCTACCAGGGCTCCATGCTTGGGGTGTAGGTCTCCAGATGGACCACAGCCTTCAGCCTGACTCTGTTCCCAGGACTAACCACGAATGTGATGCATCAGATTGGTTCTCCACTCAGGTCCTCTTCACGGGCTTGTGCATCAGAGGTAGGGAGGGTTGGCTGCTGGTGCCTCACATTTTCCCTCCTTTCTGGAGATGTACCCTCAGCTGACAAGAGCTGGCTCACCCCAGAGGTTACCCCTCAGCTACAGTCAGTGGACTGATGAGTGTGGGAGCACAGAAGTCTGGTATCCTGGCCTCTGTGGTGTGTTTTATTCTTTGGAAGTCCCCTGGCGGTCAGGCCCAGACTAGACTTTATGGAGACTCTATCTTTGCTCTACCTGACCTCCTTCTCTCTTGTTTGCCTCCCTCTCTTATGAGTTTCACTTAGAAGAACCCCTTTGATAACACCAGAATCCTTGCCTCAGGCTCTGCGTCTAAGGAACTTGGCCAAAGACAATACCCAAGTACCTCTTATTTTCACTCCTCTCAGTTGAGGTGGGATACATGCTTCCTGACTTTTCCAGCGGAGTCAATAGACTTTAAGAGTATCAAGCCTGGGGGGAGAGCAGTTGGGAGCAAACAGTATAGTCTGGGCTACATATTGGTTGCAAGAATGTCAGTGGGCTCATTTTGTGGTCCAATCTACATGGCAGCTGCTTTGGTCCTCATGAAGTCTTACCTGAATCTCAAGGGCACATCTCCCAAAGCATTTAAGTTCCCAGTTCCTTTTGCATCCTCAAACCTGTGGCCATGGGTCCCGTTAAAATGATCAACTTCAAACAATGACAACTATCATATAGCAGAATGGGCAATGGACTTCAGGGGCCAAGCTATGAATCCTGGTTCTGCCACCTTGTACCCAGGCAAATTTGGACACTTGACTTAAAATCTGTACCTCAATTTCTTTATCTATAAAATGTAGTTAAGGTAATACCTACCTCAAAGTATTGCTAGGAGAATTAAATGAGTTAATATATGCAAAACTTTTTAAAGAGCACTGGATTTAGTAGGTGCTCAGTAAATTTAGGTGGCCTCAAAAAACAGACATCCTTAACATGGTTTGACTTATGATTTTTTGAGTTTACAGTGGTGCAAAAGGGATACAGGACCAGTAAGAACCTTGCTTGAATTTTAAATTCTGATCTCTTCCCAGACTAATAACATAGTATTTGATATGATACTCTCTTTGATACAACAAGCTGTAAGTCCCACTCAGTCATGCCATTAGAAGGATAAACAATGAATACTCTACAATAACACTGAGAAGACTGTGTTGCTAATCTATAATGTTGTGTAGGTTAGGCATGTTAAAAGTGTTTTCAAATGACAATGAGTCAGGGCATAACTCCTGCATAAATCGAGGAACATCTACATGATACAATAGCAATGAGTAGATGATAGTTTAATTATAAAGGTAGTAATCATTTGGGATCTCATTCTTTTATTATTTTGTTTGTTTTGTTTTTCGAGATACTGTCTTGCTATGTAGTTCAGGCTGGATTTGAACTTGTGGTGATCCTCCTGCCTCAGCTTTCTCAGTGCTGGTATTATAAGCATACTCCACCACACCTGGCAGATCTCATTCTTGACATCCTTGCCACTTTGGGCTGAATAATTCTTTGCCATGGGATCTATGCTGTTCTCTGTATTGTAGGTTATTTATCCATACCCCGGGTTTCTAGCCACTAGATGCCAGTAACAACCTACTTTCTCTCAAGTTGTGATGACCAAAACTGTCTGTAGACATTGACAAGTATCCTCTGAGGACCAAATCACCCCTGCTTGAGAACCAAAGGCCTAGCGTATGTTGAGTTTTTTCCTCCTCAATGGTTTGCATATTCCTTGGCATTTGCCAGGGACAATCCTTCCATCCTTTCCTTGGCTCACCCTTTATTCTCAGCTCAGTTCCTACTCTCAAGCCCTTTCTGACTACCCCATCTTCCTGTGGGGCTCTGTCTTCACCCTTTGCATGTTGCTCTGTGACTTTTGTTATGATATGTCTTTATTTCATTGGGTTGTCTGTTGGTTTTCACTGGACATGTGATCCATTATAGCATTTATCCAAGTCTGACCTGATAGCTAATCTGTTCTTGGCACTAAGCATAGGGTTGAGCACTGATCAGATCCTTGGTCCCTCTATGACCTGAATGGACAGGTCAGTCTGCTGGGCAGGCTGCCCACAACCAAGGGTAGCTTACCTTCTGGACTGTGAAGGTACGAATGACATATTCTGCTAGGGGCTCTGTTTCAATCAGGGTGACTTTAATGTCTCCATAGACTTCTGTGTCATCTGGCCAGTATCTCACACACTTCACCTGTGGCCAAATGAGAGACAAGGAAGGATAGAGACAAAGACGTATGAGAGGGCGGCTGAATGTGAGCAGCCACCTCATCTAGTTTTTCATTCAAATAAACCCAAGGGACAACTTCAGTGACATTTCAGTACATGGGGAGCTCAGATGGCCAGGGACTGGTGAATTGCATAGGGCCAACCTCACTCCTAGAGGCACTGGGGTCATTAGAAATAACAGTAGAATCTTCTGTTGCAAGGCCCCTTGCCCGTTTCCAATGCATTGTCACACAAAGTGATCAAACAAAACTAGGTGAGATAGGTGGGTATTATTTCCATTTTGCAGATGGAAATAATACTCAAGTTGGGAAGTTCAGTGACTGGTCCAAGGTCATGTGACCAGTTTTCTCTTTTTGACTGAGTCCTTTATTTGCTATATCAGGCTGGAACAGCTGGGTGCAATCAGCTGAGCAAAGATGAGAATAAAAGGTGGGAAACAGCTAGGGGGTGGAAGCAGAAATGGTCAGGAGAGGGTCATCATTAAGAGGCGGGAGTTGGGAACCAGAAGGAGAAAGGATTTCAGTTGGGGAAAGAATGGAAGTGCTAGGCTCAGAGGGAAGATTCTGAACCTACTCTCTGCCCTGAAAGTGGGTACAGATGCTATGAATCAGCCTTCCCACATGCGACTCTACAGGTCACATTCCACGAAGGAAAAAGAGATCATGTTTTCCCCTTAAAAGAACAAAAGCATTATTACCATTCCGGGGGACGCCGCACGGCCTAGCGTGGCATTTCCCACAGTGTGTTCCGCTGGGTGCTAATAGGTGTTAGGTAAAAAACAAGAAACAAAAAACAAACACAAAAAGGTTTTGTGGTCAAATGAGTTTGGGAAATGCTGATTAAACAAAGTTAAACAGGTCGCTTCACTACAAGACTCCTTAGCTCCTCAAATGTGCTAATGCTAATGTGCTTCAGGATTCTTCAAAAGGGGCAGAGGACACAGCATTTCCCAAACGTATTTAACCATGGAACCCTCTTCTCACTAAGCATCCTGCTGACTAGCATCCCATGGAACCCACTTAGGGAAACATTGATATAGTGCAACAGGTTTTGGAGGGAAATGGATTCATTGCTTGGTTGTAAAATGCAGTAGCTTCCACAAAGTGCTGAAATCTCTCTGAGCCTTAGCTTCCTGTTAATAATAATAGATAACACTTACTTTGTCTAATATGGCTTACTAAGTGTTCTATAAATAATTTACATGTATTATTTTCATTATTTATCACCATAACCTTAAATATTAGTATTATCCCCACTTTACAGATGAGGAGCTAAAGCAAAGGGAAGCCAAGAAAATTGCCCAAAGTCCACCATTGGTGAGAGGTGGAGCCAGGATGCAAACCTAGGCCATCCGAATAACAACCAGGAACTTTACCTCCTACAATTGTTCTGAGATAAATTTAACGCATATTAAATGTCTGGCAAATACATGGACAATGGCAGGAGTTCTACTAAGAGATTACTCTCCTCCCCAAATTCCATCTTGATTCATCGTGTTTCCACCAAAGGACTCTGTTTCTAATGTGGGATATGTTGTAGGCCAGGCTGTATTTTGCCTCTGAATTCTTGAACTCTTGGGTAGCCTTTTTGTCCACGGTAGCTTCAAGCTGGGCGTAAGTGCTTGGGAATAACCTGAGCACAAGGACCATGTGCACCAAATTGGAAGCCAAGTCTCAGATTTCACACCCAGGACTTGTCTGAGTGACTTCTGGGTCATTACTCCACCCTTTGGGTCTGGTCCTCATCTACAAAACTGGGGAATGGGTTAGAAAATGGTGAACTTACGGATAAAGTCTCACTTGGCCCAAAATCCCCATTAGGACATGAGACATCCATACCCTTTGACTGAACTGTGACAGCCTGGGTTCCCTTTTCCCATGACTATGGCCAGGACATTCTATCTGGTTCTTTCTAAGATGAACTTACCTGCCCACTCTTCAGTTAATTCATATGATACACAAAGGCCCTGTGAATCCTGGTGTTTGTACACCTGCCTTTAAACTCAGGCATATCACAGTTAACAGAGGAGTCAGAAGCAAACTGGAAATAGCAATGCTTTTTCTAAGCCTAGTTAGGATGACCTAGGAGAGAGACAACTAGAGCAGAGAGGGAGACTGAGGCCTGAGCCCTCAAGAATATCAAGGTTTAGAGGCCAGGGGAGAAAGAGCAGGTAGTAAAGTGTCAGATGCTGCTGAGCGGTGGAATATGGTAAGAGAGAAGTGGCGATTTGATTTGTCAACATGAAGGATGAGAGTGATATTGACAGATACCACTGCTGGTGGGATGCAGAGAGTAGCTACATCAGAGTGGGTAGCAGAGATCAGAGTGAAGAAACAGAGTCTTTATCTGAGTCATTAAAGTTCAACAGGAAGGTGGAGACAGGAGAGTCGTTTTTGCCTGTTTTGTCTTTTCAAAGTGGAAGGTACTGAGCATGTCTGCATGCTGAGGGGAAAGATCTAGTAATGAGAAAGAGACTTATTTTTCAAGTGAGATGGGGAGGGGGATGAGAAAATTATTGAGCAGAATTAGGTTTAGGTGCCAGACTTGTCTTTGAAAGGACAGAGTCTTGGCTTCTATCATATTGGGCAGAGCCATAGGAAATAGCTGATATTCAACCATTTTGGGTCAACAAAAACAGCCATTTCTCATGGTTGAACCTGACAAAAGAGGGGAAGAACAAGAAGACGATTGCACATACAAGTAGGATTGTAGCTTTTGGATGTAACGATGAGGGTATTCACATCGGATGGCTTTAATTTCCTCAAAATATATGAGATGACGTTATCAATAGGAAGCAAAGGAGGGAGAAGGATGGAGGACTTGAAGGGAAGGAAATTACTAGAATGTGAAACAGGAGTGATGCTATCTTCTCCCGAGGCTTCTGGAGGTCCCAGCGTGGAGCAGGAGGCACTGAGCACAGTGCAGGATACAGAGTTGCTGCAGCACACCTCGGGCACTGTCTACCAAGGGCCAGCAGGAGAGGCTTACCCTGCCCACTTCCACGAGGTTCGTGACCATGACGATGCTGGCTGAGTTCTCCTGCCAGATCATTCTCCAAAAGTCCTTCACGGTCTCCTGCATTGGACCTGCCAACAGAGAAGGAGTTAGACACTGTGAGGGCGAGGTAGCAGCCAAGAGGTCTGTCTCTCTAGGCTGTTAGTGAAGGTTCCCCATAAGTGAGCAACAGCAAGCCCGGGTAGTCCTCACTAGAACACTAAGTAGCAGAGACTGGGGCCGGAAGTGTGTGAGTCTGATGGGGCCAGGACAGGCAATGGGTAAGAAAAACCATATCCCAAATTCTTGTGATCTGTGGCACCCTTTCCTCCTGCTGTTTTCATCTTGCTCAGTCCCACCAGCCCCGCTTTCCCCTAACTCATTACCTTCTCTGTACTATAGGTGGGGCTGTGCCCAAGGGAATTTTCAAAAATTGAGCTCAAGGAACTCAATGAGAGGTGGGAAGGAAATTGGGGTAGGAGAGGAGAGAGCTGTTACTGCAAACACAGGGGACCCTGGGTTTTGAGCCTGTCTGGAGCCTGAACAAGAAAGAGGGAGTGGAAAACAAAAACAAAAACAAAACAAAAGCAAACAAACAAAAGAAGGAGTGGGAGTAGGATCTGACAGTTCAAAGAAATTGTCTTGGAATGTAATTTTTCAATGTGCTGGGTCATCATTTTTAAAAGTACAAAAGGAATACATGTATTTGATATAAAAGTTTGATACTATTTTCTGTGGTTAGGTGTATGTGTGTTTACCATAATAAGCATCATATTTATTATAAACATTTTTGATTCCCTCAAAATTTTTAAGAAGCATAATATTTTTTTCATAGCTGCCAACTTTTCTACAACATGCGGTACCACATTTTATTTAACCAATCTGCCCATTACTGGGCATTTAAAAAACCTCACCTATTTCCTACTATAGATAACACTGATAAATGTTTTTATATAAATCATTGTGTGCATACGTAATTATCTGCAGGATTTTTTTCCCAGAAGGATTTGAAAGGTGTAGCCATTTTTAAGCCTTCTGGTAACATACTGATGTGTTACTTCCTTGGGCAGCTGGCTGCCCCAGGAAATAAGGCTCTCTCAGCTCCAGCTCTATCTGGAAGCACCTGCTGAAGAAGGATACCTTCAGGATGCGCTGCTTCGTCCCTTCCCTCCTGACCATTTCCTAGTGATGATCCCTATAGCTGAACTTGTCAACTTTTTCCTTCTCATGGAGCTCTGGAGGCTTCCCAACCTTGCCTTTCTCTGGTTTGTGTGTCAGTGGACGCTCATTCTTGTCCTCTAGAGAAAGGTCATTGTATGTTAGTGGAAAAGAGGTGTTGGATAATAGATAGAAGTGGAAATGACAACAAGCTTTGCGTAATTTCCCAGAAAGCCCTCTTCCCTGGAGCCCTTGAGGTCTCTCTGAGGCAGCAGATTGGCAGGGCACTTACCTTGGGTTGCAATGTAGTGTCGTGGTCGATGGTACCCCTGGATAATAGAAGGAAAGCACAGTGAGAGTCTTCAGCGAAGGCTTGTAAACAGCCCAAGATTAGTAAATATTTTCTCCCAGGTTGATTTGCCCATAGGCCAAACAGGGAATTGTCATAGCTATTTCCAAGAGAAATGACAAAGATCAAGTACAATGATGCATGTAAAGCACTTAGGAAGTCATTAAATGTTAGTTGCTATTATAGCTACTTGTGAGGTGTCTACTAAAAGTTGCCCTGGAGTTGGAGGGACTGGAAGCAAACATTGGGTAGGAATCAGTTTTGTTTATGTACCCATAAAGAAGAGGAAGAGAGGTTTGCAAGTTTATGGAGCACATCAACAACCAAAATGTCTTTCTTGAGCCATGATTATATGCACAACACTGTACAAGACCCTGTGGGGAACCTAAAGAAGAAAAGAATTCTATTGTTGACTCTTTGCATTAGTAACAATTAGAGAAAGAAAATTGGGAAAGATGCCACACTGCTTCTCTCTGCCAACATGCTCAGGCTTGTAATTAAAGTTCTGAGTGCAGAGAGGACCTTGTGAAGGTGTGAAGTTGGAGACCCATAAACTGGTTGCTGATTCAAAAAGCAGCTTCTGATTTCCCTGTATGTTTCAGAGTGCTCTCGTAAGACTTCTGGACTCTGGTGTGGGATTGCTCTGGTGCTCCATAATCTTAATCATCAGTGACTCTTGAAAGTGACTATTGAAAGTGACTCTTTGTTTTACTACATGGATATGGCATGTTAAGTTTCTTTTCTTGTTACACAGAGGAAGTCTATCCTCATGAGTAGAAGTTTGAGTTTTGGTTTTCAACATTGCTGAACGATCTCTCTCTCCAAGAGGGTATGTCTTAGTTACTTTTCTCATTTCTGAGACAAAATACCTGACATCCAAAGTTAAAGGGGGAAAGATTTATTTAGCTCACAGTTTGTAGAGGTTTTAGTCCATAATCAACTGGCTCCAAGGCAGGGTGGCACATGGCAGAAGGACAACAATTCATGGTGGTAGAAGACAACAAAAGCAGCAGGAGAGAGCAAGAGGGGATATGCCTCTTTCTGTCCCTTATATTGTATGCAGGTGACCCTCCCTAGGCAGATGTAGCACTCACATGCTTAATCCCAGCACTGAACCAGAAATCATTAACAAACTGTAGATTCAGCCACCTCTGAAAAGCCTGCCTCTCCATGACTGCATGAGGCTTAGGAGAAACATCTAGACACAAACCTTAATAGGGTAGATGAGCAGCCACAAGGCCTTATTCTTCAGGAAATAAGTCAGAATTGCCATCTTGTTTTGTGCAAGAGAGGTGTATCTCTAAAGTTCTGGATCCAGTTTCTGATTCAAAGTCTAGTGTATTAATCCCCTGTACATTCCTCCATCTTAGTTTTCCAGTTGCTCAATAAATATTTACTAGGTACTTTCCAACTGCTAGCCACCTTCTAGAGCTGACTGTCAGCACCAACTCAAGGCCAGTGTCATAACCAAAACTGTCAGATTTACTTCACAGCCATCAGCAACCGCACCTGAAGTTTTTGCTTGAGTGGTCTCATCTACTTAGTGAGGCCTCTCAGTTGACAGACACTGCTTCCTAAATTAAAACAAAAATTCCCACAGAATCTACCACAGCGTGACACTTAGAACAAACGTCAATAAAGCAAGCTATAAAAAAGCAGCCAGACAGTGTAACATGGTAGCGTTTCACTTTGAGCCAACTCATTTGCCTGGGTGTGAATACTCGCTCTGTCCCTCCTAGGCTGCGTAGTTAGGGCAAGTTACGTAGACTTTTTGTACCTCAGGGTCTCTCCCCTTGTAAAATGGGGTTAAGAATATTTAAATCATGGTATTATTGTTCTGATAAAATGACACTTGACCTATGACAGTTACTATATACCAGACACTAGTCCATGATTCAACATATATCTTTACTATTGTCATTATATTTGTTATTTATTGGAAAACATTCAGTGCAAGTCTTCCATTACTAAAAGTGCCCATCAGACTTGTAGCGGGTGCTAGGATGGCAAGCCCTTCCTTTCACTAGTGCAATAATGAGTCTTCTGAAATACAAGAGGTAGAAAGACCTATCTGTTCCTCTAAGATGGATAGTGCTGCTCAGGTTGACCAAAAGAATTAGACTCAGGTTTTCTGAAGTAGGTTTGGGAAAAGAAAATCCTAGATTCCAGCACAATATAGTTTCTCAACTCTGCTGTCTTTTGCCATCCATACTATCACTCATTTTCAGCCCTCCCTGGCCACAGAGTCAATCTCCTACTGGCCTTCTGCCACCAGTCTAGCTCATACAGCCCGTCTGGTTCCTGCCCCAGCGAACTTCCCATTGCACATCTGAATGTGCTGCCTCCTGCAGTGGCTCCCCTTTGCTTCACAGTAAAGCCCACATACCTTGGCTTGGAGCTAATTATCTCCAAGCTCATCTCTAGCCTCACTTCCATTTGTCCTTCTCTGTCCCCTCCCACACTCTTATGAACCTTGTGTTCCAGCCATGATATACTGCTCTTCATTGTAACCTCCTTTGCGGTGCAGAGGTTACTGTATAGTAGGGCACTGTATATGCCAAACGAACACAATGACATCTGCTGGAGTGAGTATTTTTGTACTTTTCTCCACTTTTTGTCTTTTTGAGACAGGGTTTCACTATGCAGTTCAGACAGGTCTTGAACTCACTTTGTAGCCTAGGCTGGCCTCAGACTCACAACAATTCTCCTGCCTCAGCCTCCAGAGTGCTAGGATTACAGGTGTGTGCCACCACACCTGGCTTGGGTATAGCTTTCAACAAAGGTGGGTTGGTGAAACATACACATATACATGTTTTTGAGGTGAGGTTGGGATACTTCCCTAATGCATGAACTAGAAGACCCACAAACCCTAAAGAAATTGATTTGAAAGATTCATATGTACCCAAAAATCAGCAGGATGAAATTCTGAGCAAAATATTCATAGTTCAGTTGTGGGGTTATGTGGGTTAGGTTCACCACTTTGTGCTTTCCACTTATTGGCTCAGTCATTCAACATTCAATCAACAGGTATTAATGAAGGACCTACTATGACACACAAGACACTGGAAATACAAAAGTGTATCAGATGAGTCTTGTTTGGGGAAGCTTGCAGACATGAACAAACTGGAATAAGATCTTCCAAAGGGAAGATGTAGTTCTGTGGAGCACACATGGGGACTGACTCAGGTCAGAAGAGTGTTCTTTAAGCAGGTGAGGACTTTATTAGCTTCTTAACTGAGCCCTTCTTGGGCCTCTGGATATCCCTGTGATTCCTATCTCATCCCTGCAGTATGATTAGTCTTCCTACCACGGTCCTCCTTGCTCACTAGGTTGCTGCTCTTCTTCAGGTTCAGCAGTCATGATTCTGTCCCAAGACATTAGCATTGGTCATTCCCCATGCCTGCCATCAGCTGTGTCCCCAGGTAATGGAGTGGTTTACTTGCTCACTTCCTCCAGCCTTCTGTTCCATTGTCAGTCGCTGCCCCAGACAGCCTGTCTGTGATCGCACTGTCTCTTTCCACTTCCACTGGCTCACTTTTCTTCAGAGCACTCATCACCAGACAGCATACTATTCTTTATTTCCATGCTTGTTGTCTGTCTTCCCCAGTTGAATGGGAGCTCCAGTAGGGCAGAATTGTTCCCAGCATGCTCATAGCTGTGTCCCCAGTATCAAGAAGTTGACCAGGGCCATCAGCTATGACAAAAGCATAGTGAGTGCATGAATGCTGCATGCCTGTCCCTATACTGTGTTTGAGTAATGAGACCCTACCTGGCCTCCAAAAACCCACGCAGTCCCCGAAGAGCAAGCATTCAAACCACGAGACTCCTTAGCAGAGGAGATGAAAGGAAATGCACTGCTCAATTGGGTTTCTCTGGGGATTTGCCAAGAGTTACAGCAGAAAACTTCCTAACCTTAAAAGAACTTTGAGTTCATTTAAGTCCTACCTACACAGCATGCAGATCAACTGGGCCTGCCTCCATCTGTCTGTGAGCAATGGGAAAGAGGTTTGCATCCAAAACGCATTCATCTCACTCTGCAGTCCTGCATCTGTTACTTACTGTGGACCCAGATACCATATTTATTTCGAGGGTGGCAATTTATAACAAATTCAAGCAGCCAATACATTTTCAGGTGTGCAAACAAACCCGCCAGTGGGATAGTTCAGGCCACAGCCTCTGGAGACCCAGACAGGGCTGGCCCCATCCAGCTCATTATCTAAATGGAGTCATTTTAATGAATCACCAAGATCTACTTGTGGAGAAATGAATCTAACACGAGCAGTTAGATTTTCGGAGAACCAGGAGGGATTCTGGCTGAGGCAGACACCAGGATGAAAGAGTGAGCACCAGGAGTGTGTGTGCGTGCGTGTATGCGTGCGCTCGTGTGTGTTGCCAGGAGTACCCGTGGAGGCCCCAAGAACTTAACCTTGCTGGAGTATATGTTAGGGTTACAATTAATGTGATTCCTCCACTTTCAAACCCATAGAAATAACTCTGTGCAAGAAGGCACCGTTGGTCTGTGTTTTCATTTTCCCTACCTGCTCTTCCACACTCCGCTCTATGCTATGGAAGGCTGACTGTATGAACTGCACCGGGAGCTCCTATGATCTCCTGCTTTGAGGAGCATCTTGCCAACTAGGAGTGGGAGCAGAGGTACAGAGCCCAGTAGGAAGTTGAGGCAAAAGTCCTTCTAGGTCCCTCCATGCCAGGTCAACATGGGTTCTCCTTGTCTCTCTATGAAGGGCTACATATTCTGTCAGGTAGCCCTCTCCTTATAGAGACTCTCACCCCTTGTCTGGACCTAGAACTAGTCAGAGCTAGCTCTCCACCATTGCCAATCCCCAGGCACAACACCCTGCCCACCTGTTTTCATTCAGTCCTGTTCACATCCTTATTAAACTTTCCTTGGTTACCTACTTTGAGTGAGCCTGTTTCCTTTTGGAGCCCTGATGGCCATTCTATCCATTATCACATACATGTGGGCTGGTACTACTATTCCATTTTATAGATATCAAAATGAGTGACCAGCCACAATCACAAAACTAGTAATCAAAAGGACCTGGATTCAGCAGACAAGACAAGCACTGAATTCATGACTTTAGTCTTGTTGGCCCTTGATCCTAAGGGACAATGAGCCCTCCCTCTTCAGGGTCCAGCATTGCTTTTTAAGGCAGCATGTGGCAGAGGCTCCTTGCCTGTCTGAATACTCCACGTTTTACTGAAAGGGGGGGGCGGTTGTGGGGTGTTCTAGCCAGGCAGAGGATTACTGACCAGCTGCATGACCTTGGGCAGTGCTCTTAATCTGTACAGCACCAGCATTTCTTGGTTCTGACCATAATCACGCATTCACTGTGTTGTCAGATGGTAAATGCTGGACAGATACAGCAACATGAGCATGTGAGATTCTGTGTAGGCAGTGACCCTCAGGATTGTCACATCTAAACCCAGCCATAGACAAGGAGAAAACCTGGATGGACATGTGGTGATCGACAAGTGCGACCACTACAAGGTGGTGTTAGGGAGTGGGCAGAGGGAGAGAGAAAAAGCAGTGGATGGGGAGTCATTCAGGTGAGATTCCTATCCTGGTTCTGCCACCGAACAGCTGCGTGGCCTTGCACGAGCTCTGGAATCTCTCTCAACCTCAGCTGGAAAATGCGAGTGCTGAGACCCATATTGAATGGTTATCAAGAAGTCTCAATAAGTGGATTTATTTAAAGCATCCATCATAGGGCCCTGGAGTGATTTATCAGGAGTCACTGCTGTCGTCACTACTTACTGTCATTATTACATGTAGCAGGATATGGCTGGGGACACTCCTGGTTCAAATTCCTGCTCTCTCTCCATCAGATCCTTGTAGCATGATCCTGGATAGGTCACCTAACCTTAAGAGCCTCAGCTTACTCTTCAGAAATAGGTAGAAATGGTCCTTATCTAGTGAGGTTGAGGAATTAGTTGAGGTTATGCTGGTACATGAGAAAGGATCAATAACTCTTCCATTATCCTAAGTCCTTCTTCCTGGCTGACTCTATGTCTAGGGAAGGACTGCAGTGTCACCTCTAGATGACATTCAATGGCCACCCCCTACATGTAGCTCCTGCTCCCTGAGTCTATTTTCTTTCCTGACCCCTTCACTAGACTGAGAGTTGTTTAGGTCAGAGAACCTAGTCTGAAAGGTTAGTATTTCCAGTATACCATAGAGGGTCTGCTTGGTATTTGTGAAATAAGTATGAGGTTCATGAGGGAAAGTCTGATGACATGAAGATGAATGCCTACGGCACTGGTCTGGCCGGAGACATGCCACTCAAAACTGACCACCTCTTTGTGAACTGTCCTAGAAAGGCCATGATGACAGAGACTGTCCTTCTTTATCTCCAGTGAAGATCCAGCCCATTCTCTTGGCCACACAGTAGGTTCTTGGTTGTTAGTCAACGTCCAACAGGGAAAACGAAAATGCTCCAGGTGTTTCAGACAGAGAGATTTAGCATGGAGACTTGGTCACACAGGTAAAGGAGAAGACAAGATGCCAAATGGAAGAGTGGGGCAAACTCAGGATTGGCAACAGCAGGAGGCTGAGACCACCCTAAGATCTGGTGGGAGACAGAAAAGTTATTAGAGTCTACAATTTGGAGCTGCAGGCCAAGAGCAAACAGAGATGGGACCACAGTGGTCCCGAGTGAGAGAAGCTGGAGCTGCAGATAGGACACAGCCATCCCTGAAGCTATAACTTAAGGAAGGGAGAGAGAAGGGGAAATATGCTGGCTTCTCTCTTCCTGTTGTCCTCTGATTTTCTATCTGTGCCTCTCATTGAAGGAATCAGATTCTCACCTCCCCTTATACCACACACATGCTTGCATGTACACAAATACTCTTATTTGCAATGCAAAGCAGACCAGAGAATGATAAGAAAGAGATTTGAGGAAACACAGACCCTAGCAAATCTCAATAAATACTTCTTAAATTAGTGAGCCATTTACCCTAGCCTAGATTATAAGGGAATTTGCAAAGCATACCACTGGATTTTATAGGATGTCAATAAATACATCTGTAAGTCTAAGAAACCAGTGTGATCTCCAAGCCATACTTCAAGACCATTAGGCTTTGATCTGAGGTCCGGAGAAGCCTGGATTGAATCAGTCATGCTGGGATGTCCATCTGACCACAGTAGCCACGCTCAAGCTTTGCAAACTCTCTCACTTCCAAGTGCATCCTCCTTGGCTCCTGTTGAGTTAAATGCCTTCCTCAGTAATCTCTGAACTACTGAAGCAGCCTCCCTCCTTGTTGGTTGTCTTAATTCTAGACTCATCTCTATCTGATCTGTCTTGTCCTTGGTAGCAAGTAAATCACCCCAAAATCAGTCCAGAAGTAATAACCTCTTTAATTCTATCTTTTTTTTTTTTTTTTTTTTTTTTTTTTTTTTTTTTTGGTACTGGGGATCAAACTCATGATCTTGCACTTACCAGGCAAACGCTTGCACCACTGAGCTAAATTCCCAACCCACTCCTTGATTCTTTAATCAAAAACTTTCTTACCTCCTAAATTTGACCATCGCAGCCATCAGTAATCTAGTGCCAACAATACTTTCCATGTTCCCATCAGAGATTCTCCACTGCTCTAACAGAGCTGCTGCTTACTTCCTTCTTGGAAGGAAGCTGTTCCATCTTGGTTTGTGCTGTTCTGTCTAACCAGAGTCCCCATCTTCCCCTTCTTTGATTTCAAATTCTACTTGTGCTTGAAACTTTGTCTCATGTCACATTTTGCATCCCTGATGGGAGAATGGAAGAAGCAATGTTTTTTCCTACCTCTGAATCCCTGAAGCATTTTATCTGAACCTGTGACATTTAACTACTTTCTAGCTTGCCCTGGAATTACTGATGTGCACAGCTTATCTCTGTTCTGAGGTCTTAGAGGGTAGAAGCCATGATAGTTTCAGCTTTATAGTTCCCAAAATATCTAGCATACTGTCAGCATTTAAAACTTTTTGTTGCATTAATGACTACACCTTCAAATGAATGAATGACTGTATAGACGTATATACAAATTAACAGATGGAGTGAATAAGACCAGAAATTGTCCTGCGATTTCACAGAGCAGTTACTGTAGCCTGTCAGCAACAGGATGTAGCCTTAGGTAGATGATCAACTTAGGTCAAGCAAATTAAGAAGGAGTTGGGTTGATCTGAACATGTTCTGTAAGGGTCACCTTCTGGGGAACAGTTGGGGACAGTCAAAGATCTTGAGCCTGCACAGCCAGCACAAGACCTTAATGACCCAGCCTCATCAAGATGCTCACATCAATGTAGTTGGCGTTGATATAGTCTGAGTGTGGGTCTCCATCCAGCACCAGCAGCCTCACCCTGGAATGGTCATCTGCAGAGAGAGCAAAAAGCAAGGGATGGTGGATAAGAGAACTTTGGGAAGAAACCAGCAATCTCTTCCTTTACAGAACCTATTGCATACTAGGTACCATGCCACTCTTCCATTTAACCCTCAGCAGTGCCTTCAGTTATGATTCCTATTTACAGATGAGGAAGCTGAGGCTCGGGGAGGTTACCAGCCTTAAAAGGCACTAGAAAGTACTTTCTCCTCTTTCCCCTCACCTTCGCTTTTCATGCTGATTTTATTATTACTTAACTGAGTGAGTCACCTCCTCCATAACACTTAGCAATTTCATTATTAACATGAGGATGAAATATCTGCTTCATAGCACAATACAGGAGAGACAATATAAATATACTCAGGACATGAAAGTATTGAATCTGAATTAATATGCTCCATTTTCATGCTTGTTTAAAAACAGTAAGCTTATCTGTTTTCCTCATCAGCACATATTGCTTTTCTTTCATCTCTTGGGATACTGTTACAAACAGACTGTCAGCCACATATTGTTATCAATACTATCATTAAAGTGAGGCTGACTAAATCACTATAAAAGAGGTTATCAATAACCAAAAATTGTATTACCGAGGATACCTCTTCAAACACAATCCAGGCATAAACAAGACTTACAATGTTTAGTCAATAGAATGTTTACTTCAAATAACACCAAATAAAAACCACAGAAGAATCAGGATAATCCTTTACAGTTAATGGGCGTGAGCTCTGACACACCAATCAACCCATGCAAACAGAAGATCCTAATTGGATATGATGGGGAGGAGGCCCTGAGATTGCTATGCAGATCATTGTGCAAATGTTACTGTTGTACAATCACTGCATCCACTGGCCAGTCCATCTGATTCCAGGGCAGGTGAAGAATTTGTAGCAAGGAGGCTGGAGAGCTCTGGTCATCCCTAAGGGTTCCCAGGGGTGAAGGAGGTCAAGCCAGTTTATACTGTTAAACTTACACTGCTCTCTGTGGCTTATAAAAATCATTTATCTCTACTAACTAAAACTCTCTTGAGGGCAGGGACATTATCAGTCTTGTTGCCTGTTTCATATCCTGCACCTCCAAATGGCCCTAGCATGTGGCAGGGACTCAGCAAGTACTTGATGAATGTTTTCTGGATCCTTACAATGATCTAGCGAGAGTAGTGGGATGGGTTTAGTTAGTTTTTGTTACAAATAAGGAAACTCAGGCTCATAAAGACTGACTGGCTATATGGGCAGTGAATGGTGGAACATGGAAGAATGAAGTACTCTTAACTCTTGAGTTTAGATACTATCTGGGGAGGGGTCGATACAGCATAAGTGTACATAGCTGAGGAAATTATTTACAGAGAAGTGGTATAGTTGGTGGGAAAGTTGAGAAGCCAGATGAGAGAAAAACATAGCTTAAAGATAATCCACAAGGAGACATTGCCTCCCTTAGGGCTGCAGAGACAGAGGGAGGAAGTGGGGTTCCCAGAGCTTGGGAACTGCTGCAACTGGGGCCACTTAGACTTCTCTGCTGGGAGCTGGACATAATGAGGTTCATGCTGCTAGAAAAGGTGACTGCAACAGGGGCACAGGGAGGAATACCCTTTCTCCTCCTCAGTACCAGCTCACTGGTGCATGTCATCAACCAAACCCAGCCCGAATCCAGGCAAGAAGAGCCAGTAAAACACAGGTAGCAGAGGTCAGTGCCCTCCAATGTAGAGGGGTGTGTGTGTGTGTGTGTGTGTGTGTGTGTATGTGTATATGCGTGTGGATGTGGGGTTTCAATTAGGACAAACAGGGCCAGGACTGGTAGAGGGTATCATCCCGTATCTATAGACTATCTGCCATGTGACAGACCCTATGCTAAACAGTGGGCTATACTGGATCCCTCTGCGTACTTAGCACAGAGAAGGATTTCAGTGGAAGCAACTAGAAGCAGAGAGGAAATATAAGTAATACTTTGGGTGGGTCAGGAAGTTGAGTGTGAAATGGGGAAAAAGTCTGAGGTTAAGATTTATTGAGTTCATGATAAGTACCAGAGACTATAAATATCTCAATCATTTATTACTCAAAATAGCTTCGTAACTTATAATATCAGAATACTCAGTACTATGATACTTCCCATTTTACCAATGAAGAAACTGGGGCTCAGAGAGAATAAGTAGGTTCCCAAGTTACACAGCCCCTCTCTCAATCCACGTGACCCTGAACCCCTACTCTGCAAGCTACAGTGCACTGCCCAGGTACCTCAGTTATCTCATAGGTACTGCTGCTGGAGGCTGTGCAAATGTCAGTCCCCAGTTGCCTCAGTATTCTAGTCCAAGAGAAGGGGACCCAGCAGGCTGGGATTCAAAAAAGGCCTGGGAACTGATTTAAGCCCTGTTACCAGCAGTTATAGAAGCTGTCAGCCTTTAAAAAGTGAAAACGCATATTATGTTTTCACTCAGTAGTCTCACTAATGACTTATTGATTTGAAATCTCCTTTACTTGTTGAGTTATGCCTACCCCTAGGGTCCATACCACAGGAAACAGAAATTTTGGTTTAAAATATTGAAAGAGACTTTAATATATATATATATATATATATATGTAATTACATATTATTATGTACATAAAATGAGATTTAAAATCTGACAGGAAAGATAATTAAAAATGAAACAAAAAAGAAGTAAACTTATTTCTTCTAGATAAATATCCTGAGAGATGGTAGGAGTGATAGTGTTTGCCAATATCTCTTATTCACCCATTTATTAAGAACACACAGGCACCTACTATGTGCCAGGTTAGTTGAGGGAAATAAAGTATTACTGAACATGAGTCTCACGCTTAAAGACTTTGTCAGCTGTCGGGGCAGGGGGTGGGGAATATACAGAAGTGAAACTTCAAGGTCTAGAAAGTGGGAGAGAAGGGGCTTCCTGTAGTGACATATGAATGAGGAATTAAAAGTGAATGAGGCTTAATCAATTGACAGTGAGGAAGACTTTCCATTAGAGGGAACAGCAGGAGTGAAGGTAGAGAGCAAGCATGTTGGAGAAGACTCGAAGACTTCTCTGTCCTGGGACACTAAGTGTGAGGGGTGGGCAGAGGAGGTTGGGTTAATGCACAAGGGTTTGGCCATGCTGTACTGGGGCTGCATGACTAGAGTAGGGGACTGGGCTCTGCAGGGCATCCAATTGGTGTCTCTTTTCTGGGCCCACAGAAGGGTATTTTAGCATGAAATAACCAAAATTCATCTCTGTCTGGGTTGATCTCTAGCAAGAGGAATACACTTTAAATGTGTAATGTAAAGTTATGAAGCAGTGGGTCAGACCTGGGAATCGATCTTAGCTCCATCATGTAGCAAGTCACCTGATCTCTCTTAGCTTTTGTCCCCTTAACAAAATGAACCAGTGCTATCTAGCTTTCAGAATGGTGGGAGAATCAACTGAGAAAATGTAGGATACTCAGAGAATGAAAGGACAAGCAACAGCATAGCAGAGACTATTTGCTAAACCCAATCTGATAAAGGAT
>RJWM01005021.1:29828-95883 GCA_004363535.1 Dasyprocta punctata | reverse complement strand
TCGTACCAGAGACTGACATGATTTCTCGGAGAGCCCAACACAGCCAGTTTTTGCCCCATGCTGGAACAGAATACTGTTTATTATTTTTAGCACTTACGAACTAGTTTGCTTGTATATGAGGCTTGTAAAAATTGAAACTGACCAAAGGGATGGCAGAAATCTGGTGCCTATTTTGTGCTCGGTGTGAAGCATATACTTACTGAGCAGAAGTCCCTGGCTCTGCATGAATCATTTCTTTTTTCTCTTTCTCTTTACTGAAGATAATAATTAAAGTTTTGTAAACTGAATAGATGCATGGTACATTTTTATTATTTTCGTGCATAGACAGAATTAATGTGAAAGAACATGAAATATTTGGTATTATGGAGTTCGTCATGTTACACATGAGCTAAATGCGCATTAAAAAACATTCTTGGGATTTGAAAAATCGCTCCTAGATACAAAAGATGGGATTTGCACAAGTGGAAGTTTATTTGGAGTAGAGTGACTAACCATATCTTAGCTTGAATAACCAGAACTGCTGTTTGAGGCTGTAGAAACCAGTGGTACAGTGTTGCTTAGCTGGTTATCTAGGCAGGGAAGGATGGATGGATGGATGGATGGGCTGACTGACAAACTACTATGTAATTAGACATTGGGAATATGATGGTGAACAAGGCAGATCGAGCAAAACTTGAAGTGAGCAGAACTTGAAACCTGTGGTGGGGGGAGTTCAGATAACCACAGTAGCAGTGTGATCAGTGTGATAAAAGAGAGCAATGTTATGGCTGCATTTAATAGGTAAGAGTTTTAGCTGATGCCAGACATATGACCTGTAGTTGTTGACAAGTGTGATTACATAAAAGTAGGACTCAATTATCACTTAGCTTATTATGGCACAGATTGCAGGTAATAAAATAGATATGCTTAATTTGCAACACAGGTGTTTTTGTCTTCTAATTCTTGAATTAATCAGCAAATATTTACTGAATGTCTACAACATAGTATGCAAATCAGTAAGCCCAGTGATGTAGAAATGTTGGCCCATTTTTATTACCTAGTTAGGAGAAAAGTCATAGTCATAAGATAAGTTAACTAGGGCCGGGCGTGGTGGTGCACGCCTTTAATCCCAGCACTCGGGAGGCTGAGGTAGGCGGAGCGTTGTGAGTTCGAGGCCGGCTTGGGCTACAACGCGAGCACAAGGCCGGCCTGAGTTACATAGTGCCACCCTGCCTCAAAAAAACAGGGCTGGGAGTTTGGCTCAGTGCCTTAAGCCCCTGCCCTGGCAGGCGCGAGGTTGTGAGTTCAATCCCCGGTGCCGCAAAAAAAAAAAAAAAAAAAAAAAAGATAAGTTAACTACTGAATCAAAATGAGGAAAACACCAACAGTTTCAAAGCAGACATGTCTTCTGGATTTAGAAGATTGTTAGGGACAAAAGAAGTCATGGGAAGATTCAATTTGAACATGGCCCACAAGGAAGGAAGGAAAGAAGAAATTCAGACAAATGTAGAGGAAAAGGCAAGAGAAAGTGAATCAGCTAGAGCAGACATGGAAAATGGAAGCCATTCTTAAAGGATTCTGAGTTCAATAGTATGTGTAGTTGTAAAGGAAGAAGGAAGGGGAAGCTCATAGATTCCATCCAATTCGTAGGATATCTAGAATTATAGGCTTAGAATTTGGAATTTTATCCTGTAGGCATTGGAGAGCTGTTAAAAATGAATCTTCCATTTACTAGAGAAAGATGATAGAAAATTAATAAAAGTTAACTCTATTATATTCTTTTCCATCACAAGATAAACCGTAAGACAGCAAAACAAAGAAATAGAAGAGAATAAATTTGATCAGAAAGGCCAGAGCAAAGCTAATATGTAACATTGTTTCCATGCATTTTTTTATATCTTTCTATCACAATAATAAATTTTTAAAAACTTGATTTGATTTCACTATGATGTGAAAAATAGCTCAATGATACGTTTAGGAGGAAAAGAATGTTAGAGAATTAGACAGGGTACTGGACTTTGAGAATAATTGGGCCTGTTCGTCATGATAGAAAATTGGTGAAAGAGTTCCATGGTAACCTGTCCAATATAGGTCACATTCTAGAGTTCTTACTCAATTGGTCAGTGTGAAAATGGGATCGTTGTTGTTTATGTAGTACATTTAAAAAAAATGATCCTTGGTTGGGAATAATCTTATTCATTCAGAGGAAATAATCTTGAGAATTATCAAGATGTCCAGTCATCTTAAGTGTGAACTGTTATTAGTTTAACAGCATTCTTGGCCAAAATAATTCCATGACATACATTTCCTATCAGATTAATCTGATTTCATTCTAGGAGAGGTTGAGAAATAGTTGATGTAACCTACTGTGTCGTCTGCAGGTACTGTCTGGCATGGCATGCCTTTAAGAACTATAAAAACAAGATCACCATGATGGTTGGGTGAAGAACTAGTTGTAGAATTCCATGTCAAGAGGGAGTGGCGAGTAGTTTGCTGGGCTAGCATGTAAGTGATGTCTGAAGCAGTGTTTGCCTCAAGTGTATAATATTGTCATATATTAAGCATTTCATCATTGGTCTGTATATTATAATGAAGAGCTTGCCCAATAAGATGAGAGCAACAGCAATAGACAAGGGAGGGGTTAGTATTTCAGAACTTTGGAGATGTGGTCAGGAATGAATGAATTAGAGTTTGTTAATGTATTTGTTTCTTGTCACTGCCTTAACTAATCACCACAGATTTAGTGGCTGTAAGCAATACAGATTTATTATTTCACCGTTTTGTAGTTCACAAGTCTGGCACCTGTCTCACTACAATCAAGGTTTCAGGACAGTGTTCCTCTTGAGTGCTAGGAGAGAATCCATTTCCTTCTCTTTGGCACTTCTATAAGGGACCTGCATTCTTTGACTACTGGAATACTTCATCCATTCTCACAGCCTGCAGCAGGGCATCTCTCTGGCCCTGCTTCTGTTGTCACCTTGCTTTTTCTGATTTTCTGACACTCTTCTGTCTTTATCTTATACTTTTAATGACCCATCTGGTTACATTCGACCCATCTGGATAATTCAGATAATTTCCCATCTGTAGGTCCTAATTTAATCATACTTGCCAAGTCCCTTTTGCAGTAAAGTAACATATTCACAAATTCTAGGAATTAGGGCTGGTTTTGTTAGAGATCACCATTCTTCCTACAATGAGTATGTTCAGGCATAGCCCAGTTAATTTCAAAAATTTACAGAAACTTCTCAAGTGAGTCTCTTCTTTTTAAATGAATCTGAGCATACTAACTTTTTACTCAGGAAGTCTATTTAAGTTAGAGAAATTTGCTAACATGAAGAAAGGAATAACAACTGGTTAGCAACAAAGGAGGAACTAAGGATAGGGGCATATTTGACATCACTAACGAAGAATAGACTAATGTTGATACGAGAAAAAGCCCACAGGATCTCAGAATGTTAGTAGTATAAGAGCCTTCTCTTGTCATAATTAATGGTTTTTGTTAAGTGTCTCTGATAACCTTGCTGGGATCTGTCCTAATCTTGGACAAATCCCTATCATTCAACTCAAGAGGAAACATACCTGTCTTCTATGCTTAGCACTAACTAGACCTTTACAGAAATACTGAATCTGGTTTTAGTTTTTAACTTTAGAAGATCTCAGAAATCTTGAGGATTATTCTAAATGCTTTAAAGTCATTGTTTGTTCTTTATGGTAGCCTTGCAAGGTAGGTAGTTGAATTCCTCAGTTAGGTCTCTAAATTGTAAAAAAATAAAAATAAAAAGGAGATGTGATGAAGGAAAGAGGAAAGGTATATTGCCCACATAGCCAAACTACCAGAAGAGTATGGTCAAACTAACTTATTGGAAGACTAGGACCTGGGGCTTAAATACTATCAGTATTTTCCTTCGTATCTCCCCCTTCCTCTTCCTTCTTGTCTATCTACTTTTTAGAAAAGAATGGAAATTGCGCTTTCTGCTCAGTTCCACTTCAGCGAGTCTGGGTGAAAGATTCCAGCTATCTTACATAATCCATTTTATTAGGGAATTTTTGATTGGCAGCCTCCACAAGAAGCATTGCTTTGAAGGAGCCCTTCCCTGAACAGGAGGTCCAATTTTGAGCAAACAGCATAAATGTCTGCACAATTCCAATTTTCAGATGTAGAAATAAAGTGATTCAGAAAGAGTAGCCAGATTCACCAAGGTCACCGATAGGAACTGGTAAAATGTAAATTCAAATCTTTTTTTTTTTTTTTGAGACAAGGTCTCACTGTGCAGTTCGGGTTGGCCCTGAGCTCACTTTGTAGCCCAGGCTGGTCTGAAACTTGCAATGATCCTCCTGCCTCAGCCTTCCGAGTGCTGGGATTACAGGCATGCGCCATCACATCTGGCTCAAATCTATTTTAGTGGTCTCTTTTCTTTTTCTTTCTTTTTTTCTTTCTTTCTTTCTTTTTTTTTTTTTTGGAGCAGGGATCGAACTCACAACCTTAAGCTTGCCAGGCAGGCACCTGTGCTGCTGAGCTATGTCCCCGGCCCAGGCTTATTTTCTTTGCACTTCACCACACATCAGTGAAGTGAAGGTTGGAAATGGAGTAGGGTAGCATGGCAGTGTGAATTTTTTTTTTAAGGAATTCTTGACACTTCAAATTGGTGTTTATGGAGCTGGTTTTGGAACCTCTTAACTCCAGAGAGGATTTTAAAAAACTTGGTTCCATTTCTGAGTTAGTTTGAAAAGACTGATGAAGTATGACACATTTTAGATTATTAAATTATTTAAATGAAAGGTTTCTAAGTATGGCCTTTTCTGCTATTTAAAACACAGAAGAATAAAAATTACTGTCCTCAGAAACCATTGAATATAAGTTGGATTATTCATGTTTGTAAATATTTCTTAAATAATCGTAGCAGTTTTTGCCTAGCGGTACAAATAATAGTGTAAGACTATTAAAAAGTAATTTTTCATGAACCAGTTCAGTCTTTTCGAAGAAAGGAATATAAATGCTCCTATTTCTACTGCATTTGGCTCATTGCAAAGGAGTAGTACATTTAGTACCTGATGTTGGAAAGATACTTTCAATTGTTGCCAGGTACAGTGTGTTCTTAGTGATGTCTTATAGGAATATATTTGATAGTATACATTTTATAGGACAGAAAATTAGAGTCTACTTCCTGTACTATATGAAAGAAACTAGTCTACATTGGTAATATACCTAATGTCCTAAAAAGTTTGAGTTCACATGTCTTATGCATAGTAGCTATTTTTTTCTTTTCATGTGATACAAATGAAACATTGAAGAAAGTAAAATTAATTGCAGGTACTGAAAAGTGAGTTTCTGTGGATTAAATTGTTAGTTTTAGGCATATTGCTTAAACACATCTAATCTCAGTTTGCTTTTAACAGTTAAGTAAGCTCAACCTTTTCTTCTTCATTCTTTTTGAGACAGGGTCTCACTAAGTAGTTCAGGCTGGCCTTAAACTCATGGCAGTCCTCTTGCCTCAGCCTCCCATGTGCTGGGATTACAGGTGTGTGCCCCCACACCCAGCCCTTTTTTCTCTTTCAGGTCACTTAAGAATAGTAGTAAAAGAAGTTCACTGTGGGGGTGAGGGTTCATGGTAGTAGTGGTGTTTGTAGCCCTGAGGTCAGTGTGTGGTTTGAAAAACCTTCACACTGAGTGTTGGGGTTTGTGGTATGGTGGTCCTTACTTACGACCCCTGGTTGATGTCTGAAACTGCCAACAATACCAAGCCCTGTACAGTTGATGGTCAGATCCATGTGTAATTGGTTTCAGGATCCTCTGACAATACCAAATTCTGCAGACATTTAAGTCCTTATATAAAATAGCATAATCTTTGCTTATAACCTTTCTCACATTCTTGTGTGTGTTTAAATCATCTCCAGATTGCTTGTAATGGCTGACACAATGTAAATAGTTTGTAAATAGTTTTGGTGTATTGCTTAGGAAATAATGACAAAATGAAAGAGTCTGTATATATGTTCAGTGCAGATGCAGTTTTTTTGAGTATTTTCTTTTTCCTTTTTTTTTTTTTTTTTTTTTTTTTTTTTTTTTTTTTTTTTTTTTTTTTTTTTTTTTTTTTTTTTTTTTTTTTTTTTTTTTTTTTTTGGGATCACATACTGAACTCAGGACCTTGCACTTGCCAGGCAGGTGCTGTGCCTTTGAGCTATATTCCCAGCTCTTTTTTGAGTATTTTCTGTCTGTGGTTGGTTGATTTGATGGATGTGGGATCCCTGGATATGGAGGGCCAACTCTATACAATGTTTTTAAAAATATATTCATGATAAACTTTAATATATACATTAGGCGCCCCAAGAGGGTGATAACAACAATCATAAAGTGGAACAATTAGAAAAATATACTATAATAAAAGTTATGTGAATGTAATCTCTCTTAAAATATCTTAGTGTACTTTCTTAACCCTTTATTTTTTGGTACCAGGGATTGAACTCACAACCTTGCGTTTGCCAGGCAGGCGCTTACACTGCTGAGCTAAATCCCCAGCCCCCCATAACCCTTCTTATAATGATGTCATTTGATACAGTGCTTATATGGTGAGGTGAAATAAGATGACTAATTTATCACACTTTTGCCATTTGAGATTTGACAGTAAAACTACCACAAATTTCTTTTTCATTTTTCACTATTTCACAAGTAAAAGGTTCTTATGGATCTTAGTAACCTTGGCTTATGGTTTTTATTCTTTCCTTATTAAGTCAAGAACTTTCACCTTTTCACTTCAAGGCAACACTTTATGGCTTCTTTTTCACATCTCGAAATTGCTTGGACCACTACTCTTGCCCTTTGGGGGCCATTGTGAAGTATGGATTACTTGAATAGAAGCACTGCAATACCGTGGTAGTGGATGAGATCCCCAGCACATCTAATCAGTGACTAGTGGGAAGGTGGCGTATTCACCACGGATACACTGGGCAGGGGTGGTCCACCTTCCTTCCCGATGGGGTGGAGGAGGGGGAGACCGGGTGTCATCACACTGCCCAGAAGAGAGCACAGGCTAATAAATTCTTTACTTCTGGAATCTTTCATTGTATGTTTTCAGATCATTATTGACCTCTAGTAACTGAAACCATGGAAAGAATACTATACCATAGAAAACACCTAGTCTAGAAAGAAAATGACTTTATTTTTATTATTAGGGTTATTATGACATTGTTTCTGTTTTCATATTTTTAAATTATTCTAAAAGCAAAGCTAAGTAGATTTTTTAAAAATTTGGCCACTTGTAGTCTTATTGAAACACTATCTGAAAACATTAAAAAGCAACTTTGTTAGCTGTGTAAGAATTTTAAAAGTATGTATTTTTAGTTTCTTAGAGATAAGTTTTTTTTTGTTTTGTTTTGTTTTTGGTACCGGGAATCAAACTCAACCTTGTACTTGCAAGGCAGGTGCTTATACCACTAAGCTAATCTTAGAAATAAGTTTTATAAGTATATCAAATTATTTGTTTTTTGATATAACAAGGTTCTCTTTAGAGCTGTGAAATATATAAAAATATAATTTCTAGGTTTTTCAGTTATTTCATTTTTCTCTGAAAATGTCTGTCCCCCTGTGACTAGTTTTCTTCTAGAAATCACTGAGTTATGTTATCTGCAGATCATTATTCTCTTTTTTAATAGATGTGAACCTTTAGGTTAACTGATTACCTATCGTTGTCTAAACTAAGCTCCTGAGACATTTGTGGCTCCAAGGGAGTGTCGGCTACAAGGGTATTGTATATACTTATCTCCAGGGAAACTAGAGAGCTACCGTGAGGTTTGGGAAGGTAGGGAAGAAGTTAATTACTTCATTGCAGCTTTTGGCACCATTTACCCTCATGTAGTTAGGGACGTAAATCTTGCTGGAAATAAGTCTAGTGGCCAAGCCTGCATTTCACGTTTGTCATTATTAGCAAACAGTATAGATACAAAGAGTATCGATTTCCCTTTGTCTGTAACCAGCTAAGCAAGTAAGTTTGTCTGATCAAGTAAGTTTTGGGATGTCCAGTGGACAAAAGAAAAATCTAAATGATTTCTTTTTTTTCTTTTGCCCTTTTTTTTTTTTAAAGCCATCATCATTCAGATCATTATGATCTAAGGCCAAAAACAAGACAGTCAAACACGTGCTTAGATTGATTGAATACAGTTACTAAAAGCAAATATGGAAGATGAACCAGATCATGACAACGTGGAACAGAGTCTCTGTGTCAAGACTACTACTGAAGAAGAACTGAATAAGTCTTTCAATCTAGAAGCTTCACTTTCAAAATTCTCTTACATAGATCTGGACAAGGAACTGGAGTTCAGAAATGACTTGGTAAAAATTCAGCTTGTGTCAAATGATGATTTCTTAACTGAAGTTTTGGTTATAGTGTGTTTTATGTTCCAAACACTCTCAGCCTATTATTTTTGAATAGGCTAGTAGGAGCCTGTGTACAGTTTTATGAGATACTGTCCCTCTTCATTTGTGTAGTCCATTATGGTTTATGAAACACTTCGATTCATGGCAGTTTAGCTTCACAGCACTTAGAATACTGTGATAATCCATTTTATAGTTGAAGCTACTGTGTGCACTGTTAAATGACTTCTCAAGGTCATAGAGCCAGTGGTAGATGTAGAATTCTTATCTTGCACAGCAACTTTTTCTCCAGTGGTTAAACACTATATTAATGGATTTCTGTACCTATATTAAGAAGTTATTTGATCTAATTATCTCACTCTAATTTATGAAATAACTTAAGAAATGTGATGTCAGACTTTGGCATATCACTTATAGCTTAGTTCTAAATTTAGGAGATTAGGTGTTGTCATAAGAGGCAGTGTTCTGTCATGCTGAAGAAAACTGATTCAAAAGTCCTTAAACAGGACTTTTTTTTTGCCTGTAGAGGATCATCTGATATTGCAGTCTAGTGTATACATGTTTTCAGTAGTCACTGAATGTATGGGTAAGAAAGGTAACAATTCTATAATCTTTCAATCTGACTGTTATCTTCATGGATTATTGAGTTGACTGCTAGATCGATTTTATGATCAGATTGTCTTGTAATTGATACTTGGTTAAAACACCCTCACAATTTTAAGGGGAAAGGCATTATATTGTGGGGATTAATTTCTTTTCTTTATTTAGATTGATGACAAGGAGTTTGATATTCCTCAAGTTGATACTCCTCCGACACTGGAAAGCATATTAAATGAAGTAAGTAAATATTAAGTGATCATTATCATTTTGTGGCATTGATTTTTAGTAGTTTTGAGTTAGTTATATATAACTACATATACAATATCCAGTATGGTAGCACCTAGTGATGTCTCAATTTAAAGCTTAGATTAATTGCAATTAAATAAAAATTCAGTTTGTCAGTGGCACAAGTCACATCTCAGATGCTCAGTAGCCTCATGTAGTTGATGTGTACTATAACTGGGCAGCATAGATACAGAATAGTTCCATCATTGCAGAAAGCTCTGTTGGATAGCACTAGTCTAGATTGTGAGCTTTTCAGGGGCAAAAACCATGTCTTGTTCATCTTTGGAGTCTCTGGCCAGCATAATGCCTCATTTTGGCAGACTTAAAGAATTAGGGCTGGGTGTATAGCTTAGTAGTAGAGTACATGCTGAGCATGTATGAAACCTTGGATTCAGTCCCTTGGATTCAATAAATATGGTTTATTATTGAAATCTTATATTCATGACACTTCTGAAATTTGTATTATGTGTTGATCATGATTAGTTATCTCAACCAGTGATGTTCAGACAGCTCATCTTTTGATACTAAATAGCATCTTGCAACCTTGTAGTAAGCTTCTTCATTCTTCTACATGAAGGAAACCAAACCTCCACTGTTTGACTTATGAATACCTTCTCTAGTAAAAAGTTTTTCAGCTTTGAAATGGTGTTACCCTTTTGTGAATCGGTAGATCAAAAGGAAGTCTGAGAGAGTACATGGTTGGTGAAGTACGCTGGTTTCTGTATACTGCTGACAACTGTTCACTTCAGTGTTTTTGACCTTTTGAAAACTTGCTTAAGACTTTTCTTGGAAGTTTCAGCTTCTAATTTGAGAAAGACTTTTTATGTGTAAGTCTATTTCAGATCTGTTATTTCATTTCCTAAAAGAAAAGGCTACAAAGGTTCCCCAATAGAAATGCCCACTGATGCTGGAACCCTGAGTGAATTGGGCTTCTATTCTTTACCTATATTTTTAGGCTTGTAGGCAGTGCTTCCTAAGATGCAAACTACTTTCTCTATGAATTGTGTCTTTTTTCTTCTGTGGCTTTGATTTCTCCTTTTTTGTATCAGTTTGATGTTGCTGTCACTTTGAATGTACAGTATTTTAACTTCAAAAATGTTCTGTGTGATCTATGTTAAGGCTTAAGCATTTTTAGTTCTGAGAAGTGGTGTTGGGCCCTGAAAGTATTGTATTACAGTGAAATGATCTTTGTTATTTTCTAATATTGATAAAATGCTTTTATTCAGAAGTGAAGAGACTAATTTTAGTCAGTTTTATTAACGTGGTCTTAATCACATTCTCATTTCAATTATCTTCCTAAGTGTAAAATAAAAACAATCCTAGAGGGCTATGAAACTGTATTTGTACATTTTTATGTAGTATGGGTACAGAAAATAATGCTCATGTGAATGGGATTGTGGTTTGTAATGAAGGCAGACTGTCCTTGCACGGCTCTCTTATCTCTGAATAGCAGTAAGTCTTGTCATTATTGGTTTACCAAGAAGATAATACTGTTAGCATTCTCAGTGTGTTTGGTGCTTCTTATATGTGGGTTATGATGTTAGGCGCTGGCATTATAAAGTGCTATATGACTGTTTCAGTCCTTGAGAGGAAAATGTGACTGGAAATTAGCCAACCTTTATACCCCCAGGGAACCAGGCAAGTAGATAGGTGAAAGAAAAAATAATTTCAGTTGTAGATCATTAATGAAGACTGTAAGGAGGGAGCAATATTAAAATGATTTTTCAAAAGGAAGCTCAGAAGTGTAAATAAGCCCTTACTCCAGGCTATGTGGGTACGTGTATTCTATAATGTTCATTAATATCAACCTGAAGAAAGACTGGGAAGAAATGGACAATCAAGACATTTAAAAGAAAATGAAAAGCCAGAAGTTACTGAGACATCTGAGATCTTAGAACTTAGGGCACGGAACAAAATTACTAGGCCTTGTTGTTCTTTGAAACGGTGCTGCCTTTGAAGTTTTTAATTTTGAAATTCCTTTCTGTAGCCACAGCACCCCGCCTTCCTTTACTTCATTAAACTTATTCTTTGTCCTCATCAAGACCAAATCTTTCAATCCTTTTAGTCTCCCAGCCTCTGCATAGCTACAGTTTACTTCAATCTCACTGTTGGATTTGCAGCAAGAAATGTCTTTTGAACTCTTCTGCTGGTGTGTAGCATGCACACAGAGAGGTGCACAGGCCACAAGAGTACAGCACAGTGAATTTTCACAGTAGGAACCACCTGTGTAACTAGAATCTGGAAGAAGCAGCCGAATCTTACTGGCACCCTAGAAGCACCTCTTATGTCCCTTCAGCACCCAACCTCTGAATAATCACTCATCTACATTCTTCTAGCCCTGGTTCATTTGTCTGTTCGAATGTTATATACACAGAATAGTGTACTTTTGTCAGTGTACATGGAATAGGCACTCTTTTATGTCTGGCTTATTATCAGTATTTGTTTTTAGATCTGCTCATGTTTTTGTTAATTCGTTTCCATTGCTGTAAAATATATACACATGTGCATGCACATACACACATATTTAATTATTTATTCATTCTGTTGTTGATAGACATATATGTAGTTTCCAGTTTCTGGCTATCGTGAAGAGTACTGCGGAGAATATTCTTATTCACTCCTTTTTCTAGTCATATCTTTTGGTATTCACACATGTGCACATGCTTTTGGGGGGCATATGCCCAAGAGTATAATTGCTGAGTCATCAGGTATGGTAATATTCAGCTTTCATGAGTACTGCCATGGTTTTTCAAAGTTGTTGTTATTGGTATATACTCCTATGAGCAATATATGAGTGTTCTGGTTACTTATGTACTTGTTAACGTTTGAATTTTTCTGTCTTTTTTTCACTTTGGTCTTTCATGGTTGTAGGTATATAGTAGCATCACATCATGGTTTTAGTTTGAATTTCCCTGAAGACTGATAAAGTTGGGCACCTTGACATATGTTTTGGCTGGCTGAATATCTGTTTTGTGAATTGCCTTTTCTTGTCTTTAGCTTACTTAATTCTGTTCTTATTTTTAAGAAAGTGATTTAAGCCGGGCGTGGTGGCACACGCCTTTAATCCCAGCACTCAGGAGGCTGAGGTAGGAGGAGCGTTGTGAGTTCGAGGCCGGCTTGGGCTACAACGCAAGTGCAAGGCTGGCCTGAGCTACACAGTGCGACCCTGCCTCAAAAAAACTAGGGCCGGGAGTTTGGCTCAGTGACTTAAGTGCCTGTCTGACAGGTGCGAGGTTGTGAGTTCAATCCCTGGTGCCGCAAAAAAAAAAAAAAAAAAAAGAAAGAAAGTGATTTATAAAAGTTCTTTTATATGCTGGTACAAGCTCTTTCTTTATTAGGTGTATTTATTGCACATACCTTCTTTTGTTCCCTAAGATACCTTTTACTCTACTAATAGTTCCTTTTGGCAAATAGAAGTTCTTAATATACTTCTAGCTTATTAAATGTTTCTGTTATGGTTTTTTGTGTATCTTAAAATTTTTGGCAGTTCCAAGGTCATGATGATATCATATTTTGTTCTAAAAGTTTTATTGTTTTACCCTTCACATTTAGATCTGTAATTGTTTGGAGGGTGTGCATGCATGTGCTAGCTACCATGTACTGTAAGGAGTATTCTTGTCTGTGGTGTTCCTTTTGTTGTAAATCCCATGTGCATATATGTGTAGATCTGATTCTGCCAATCTGTCTATACTTGCCCCTAATGGTTAAATCTCTATAATAGGCTTCCATATCTGGTAGTTTCAAACCTTCCGGTTTTATTGCTGCCCTTTGACATTGCCTTGCTTATTCTTGCTCTTTTGTTTTCTATGTAAATTTTAGAATTAGGTATTGGTTTACACACATAGACATACAAATCAACTGAAATTTGAAAGGATTATGTAGGTTTTACATATCAGTTGGGGAAACTGATATGTCTGTTGTGTGGCAGTAGTTTTAAATTCAGACGAGATTGGGCTTGTTCAGGGTGGTATGGCTGCAGAGAGTAGTTTTAAATTCAGTATTGACATCCTTAATGCTTTATTCTCCACTTTTCCTTTCACTTATCTTGTAAGCCTGGCTTAACCTAGCTGCTCTATTTCCTTTAATTATGTCCCCAGGCTACTTAAGAAAATCAAATACAGGTTTGATCATCTTTCTTACTTAAGACCTTGGTGCTGCAATTCTTATTTCTGAATTATTTCTTTCCCTTTCCTATACCAATTATTCCAGTCTTTGACAGCTCTTAAGTAACAGTATCTCCTTGCCAGTGCTAACCTGGCTCTTAGTGGATTTTTGTGTGTAGATATCTGAAAAGCAGTTGCTAAAGATACACATTTCAGAGTCATTCATGTAACACGGTACTGAAAGCTATAGATATGAATAAGTTTGATCATGTAGCAAATGTGTCCTGTGGAAAATAGCTTTTTAAGTTTGGCTGAGTGGAAGCTGGAGAACATGATCACAAGGGTCCATACAAATTGGAAGAGAACCAGGAAAAAGAGATCTTAGGGGAGATTAAGATCAGTCAGATAAATAGAAGAGAACGTTTTAAGAAGCAGAATGTTCAGCAGTGTCAAATGATACGTGGAGGACGAGAATACTAACGGAAAATAGGCTAGTGGATTTCGCTAGTCACTTCTGCCAAGGTTAGTAGTCAGTAGATTGGAATGAGTGACAATGGAAACGATCATAGGCTATTCATTCTTTCAAAAACATTGATAGAAAGTGTAAAGGCAGAAGGTAGTCCAGCTACAAGAATAGGGAGGATCAGGACATTCTTTGTTAATGTCTGCCAGTCAGAGTCAACTTGTACACAGTCTGCTCCTCATTCTGCTTTCTGCTATTTCTCTGCCTTCTTATCCCAATCAGTGGTATCATCTTTTGTTTCTCGAGTTGGAAACTTTGGAATCTTTGACTTTTGCCTTATCTCTCCTTTTTCCTTCATTTAAGGGGACGTTTTCTTTTTTTTTTTCTTTGGTATAGGAACTCAAACTCACGACCTTGCACTTGCCAGGCAGGTGCTGTGCCACTGAGCTATATCCCCAGCCCGTAAGGGGACTTTTGATTTTATCTCTGTATTGCCTCTTTCATCATTCCCTGTTGATTTCTGTTACATTCCTAGCTGGAATCTCTTTCCTTAATAATCTCCCTAGAGTGGCCCTCTTTCTGAAGCTTAATAATCTCTCTGCTTCAGTCTTTCTCTTTATCCTTGTCTATTCTTTATACTGCCCCATTTATCATTATAAAGCATAGTTCCCTTTATATCTTTCCACTTTTAAAAATATTAGGTATCTTCCTACTACCTGCTACGTATAGTATACTAATTCATTAAATTGCTGAGCACTGATTATCTTCCAGACAGTGTACTAGGAAGATGGTTGCAGTGGTGGACAAGATAGACCTGGGCCTTACTGCTATCTGGCTTACTGAAATAGATAGCTTCTTATAATTTGGGTCCTGCCTTATCTTTCATGTTGTGAAATCAGCGTGTCTGCATATGCCGTTTTCTTTCCAGAATGCCTTTTTTTCTATCTGCCTGTTATATTTTTCACAGTAGATTGCAGTCCAGTAATACTTGCTTTCTTGTAATCAGCAATTTCTTCTAATTAACTACTAAAGCATTTATACAGGTTTGAATTTTAAGAAATATTCTGTAGCTCCCCTTCTGAGTATTTTCCCAGAAGAATTAAAAATGTGATACCACAGTGATTTGTGTGCATCCATGTTTATAGCATTACAATTTGTAATAGCTAAGTCTTGGAAACAACCCAAATGTCCATCAACTGAGGAATGGATAAAAAAGATGTGATATTTTTATATAATGGAATGCTACTCTGCCATAAAGAATGATAAACTCGAGGCTTTTATAGGTAAATGGATGCAATTAGAAACCATCCTCATAAGTGAAATAAATCAGGTTTGCATGTGTAAATACTGTATTGTCTCACTAGTATAAAAAACTGAAAGAGTAAATAATATCCAAAAGTTACAGTAGATGTAGTAAAAGGGAAAGAAACTGCTCAAAGGGAAATTATATTGTTTGATCAGTCTTGCATGCCTGTGTCTGGTAGCCTGAGCAATTGCTTTGAGGATAACAATATGCAATATGACAACCACTGTTAAATCCCTATCATCTCATTTTGTTTTTGTTGTTGTTATCATTTTGCTTTTATTATTGTTTTTTAATTGTTTGCTTCTTGATTTTTGTTTTTTTCTCTTTAAAATAAAAAGAGAAATACTCCATAGCTAACAGCAATCTACCACCTCTCCTGCTATGAAAAATATTTTTTAGCATTAACTCTTTGTAGAGAATGATATTTATATAGAGTTAAAATTTAATTTTGTGCTGTGATTCTGGTGAAGAATAAATGGAATAGAGGTGAAGAGCAGAAATAAACACTTGAATGTTTTGAAGAAACCCGTTATGCATATCTGACTTGTCTCAGAGCATCTTGAATTTATTATTGTATCTTTTTCCAATTTAGACTGATGATGAAGACGAGTCTTTTGTTCTTGAGGATCCCACACTGTTAAACATTGATACCATTGACTCACACTCCTATGATACTTCATCTGTGGCAAGCTCAGATAGCGGTGACAGAACCAACCTAAAAAGGTAAATACTCATATAAATCTCTTGCATATGGCTGAAGTATTTAATCATTCAAATTGTCACTATCTCTACATCGTACAGTATGGTCTGTCAAAGCCCTGCATGGGAGATAAAAGGGCCATTTGTGTGGCAACACTGTGCTGATTAAACCCTAGGATTTCGGCACTGTTGGGAGAGAACACAAAGGCGGGCATTGTGACTATTATCATTAGAACCCGCGGTAGAAAGCCATAGAAATAGCCAGGGCCCCCCAGCAACAGGAGAGCCCTTAGACAGAGCATAAGTCACACATGACACACAGTGTTTGTGGTGGAAACACAGAGTGTGGTCCACCTTGCTGCCCTCCTGTCCCCTGCGCTCCAAGGTCAGCTTTGCATTACTTTACTCTGTTAGAGTGGGTTTAGAGGAGAAGCACAAAGATGATTAAAGATTTGGGAAAAAGACTTCTAATCCTAAATAACTTCAATTTTGGCTGCTTTTCACTCTGCAAATTCTTGGAAAGGAAACATGGAAAGGAAAGAGAAGTGGAAGAAGAATAATGTAAATACTGTATTAAATTCATGTGTAACCTTAATGTTGATAAAGTTACATATGTGTTTGTCCTCTTCTTCTTAAATTTTGCTTTATCAGTGCTATGTTTTTTTTTTTTTTTTTTGGTACTGGGAATCAGACTCATGACCTCGCGCTTGCCAGGCAGGCGCTTGTGCCACTGAGCTAAGTCCCCGGCCCTATCAGTGCTATCTTGTTTAGCTTGTCATCGCTGAAAGGGTAGGTTGTTGGGTATGTTCACTTGTTCATCACTGTGTCCTCCAGATGAATAACTTAGATGTTTATCATGATCTAGTCACTACCTGCTTAAAACCTGTAGCACTGTCTTTTTGCTTAGGTAATGAAGTGAAAAGTCTTTGCAGTGGCATCAGTCCGAGCCCATTTTACTGCTTGGGCTCGTCTCTGAGCACTTCCATGCCTACCGCCCAGTCCATGCCTGTGTGTACTCGCTGTTTCCCAGGAGAGCATGTACCTTTCCATCTTCATCTGTTCATGCTTTATGCCAGACATTCATCATGCATTCATTTTGCCAGTCATTCATCAAGGCCACATCAGATAGCCTCTGTTTTCTACGGCTGTCCCTGATAACCCCTAAATAGGGTTACATTCTTTCTCATTTGCATTTCTTTACTGCTGTATTCATATTTCTGTTCTAATATTTATCTTGTAAGTTATTGATCAGTCCCTGCAGCTAGGCTCTAAGATCTTTACAGTAGGAACTGTGACTTTCTTAGTTTTGTACCCCTAGAGCATACTTTTAGTCATACAGGGAAGGTGTTCAGTAATGTTTGGTAAAGATAACGAGTAGTGCAAAGTGAAAGGAGTAGTTACTAGGAGCAGTGGAATGGGGAATTGAGAAGATGCTTAGTTGAAGAATAGGAGGGATAGTCTTTGACAGGAGGAGGGCAAGATGACAGTCAGGGATAGGAAGGCAAGTGGAAGTAATGCAGACATGTAAGGCAGGAGTGTTATCTTCTGAAGAACAGTAAACCCTAAGGTATTATGTAAGGTGGGCAAAGAAGGGTTCGAGTCAGTGGGCATGGAGTAGTGACTTTATTCATTGTCCTTCTTGTGCTTCTGTGAGGTTCAAGACAGGTTTAATACACATCATAATGTGTTACTGTTAGTTTCTCCCGCTCTCTTGCTCTCTTGGTCTCTCGCTCCCTCACTCTCTCCCCTCTCTTAATTTGGTACTGGGGATTGAACCCAGTGTACCATGCATGCTAGGTAAGCACTCTACTACTGAGCTGTGTCCCCAGCCTTATACCTCTTTTTAAAATGGAACTAACACATGACAGTGTTATTTTCTGCTTTTCTTGTCTTTATGTGTTTTTCCCTTTCAAAACATTGGGGTTCTGTCTTCTCCTTTTTTTTTTTAAATTGGTTCTTAAATGTTTCCTTTCCTTTCTTTCTTTCTTTTTTTAAGGAAGAAGAAATTACCTGATTCTTTTTCACTCCATGGCTCAGTTATGCGACATTCACTTCTGAAGGGAATTTCTGCCCAGATAGTATCTGCAGCTGTAAGTATTTTGTTCTTTTCTCCCAGCTTTATAACCTGCAATGGCATAATGAAGTAGGAATGAGCATAAAACAAAGCATAGCTCTTCTCTTGGCTCAAGGGTTAAGAAAAATAGAATCTGGCTTTCATGGTTTTTGTGTGATTATTTTCAACTCATAAGACATGGCTACACATCTTGATACAGAAATTAATGCAGCCATGGAAAAAGGGTCTGCTTGGAGATTCTTTTGGGTGTGCCTAAATGACATATGGCAGTGGCCTAAAAGAAACACTGCCTGCTTTCTCTTTACATTCCTTTTCAGGTTAGTTGCCGTTGTGTGTCTTTGGTTTAGAAAGATTTTTTTTTTTAATCTTACGCAGAAATGATTGATCAGAATCTTTTACAACTGAATGACTTTTATAAGTCTCAAGTCTTTTCATGTACCTTACTTATTCTCACAACTTTGCAGGTAGGTAAAGCCATATCCTAGCTGACAAATGAAGAGATAGGCCCAGAGGGGCAATAGGAACTTGTCTTATATCATTCAGTTTGGACAAGAAATAGATGTTTTGATTTTTCAAGAGGGCAAGAGGTTGATACAGAAGTGGCATCATGACACCAACATCACACTGTAATTTCAGGTTAATCAGAAACCTCTTACTGCACATGTGAAAAAGAAAGTGTTCACTCTGGGCAACTGATACAACCCGACTCAGCTCATGTATCATGAAGTCAGTTTAAATAGATGGTCAAGCAATGGAGGCAAGCTGGGCAATTGCCCTTCCTATTCTAGGTGGAGAGTAACTCATATTTGCCAGAATGGGAACCACCTGTTGCGGATTACATTTCCATGACGTTTTCTGAATTTAATCCTTATGTAGGTGATGAAATTCATTCTTTTCAAAATCAAGATGAACCAGAACAGTCATTTGACCCACCTGTGCAGTTTTAAAAATATTTTGAATAATGGAGACTGAACTAAAACTCAGACACTGAACAATGATTAGATAAATCTGTTGTTTAAAAGGGTTTCTCCGCCCTCTCTAAGAAGAGGGGAAAATTCTAATAAATCCCAGAGTGTTTGCATTCTGTTCTTATTTCATTGCTATGGCTGAGCTCCTTTGGTATGTTAAAATGAAAACTGCTTTTCCTGTGAGAGTCATCATATGGTGCCTTCCTAATTTTGGATTACCAGCTCAATTTAAGCTGCATGCTTTTTCTGTGATGGTTGGTTTATTAACATGTAAAGCTAGTTACATTTTTGGGTATTTCTTTTGAATAATGCCTTCAGCCTGATGGATAGTTATGTTATCAAGACTTCTTAGGACCTTGTTCATCACAGGTGTGGAGTCTAAGCATGAAAAACACTTAGGAGAGATGAAGTTTTTGGAGTTGTGAACCTCATTGTTTAATTTTGGAATTTTTCTCAAGGTGATATTACATGTCAAATTAACCTTTTAAGAGTTTTTATCATTTTAATGAATAACTTTCATGTATTACAAATACCTTAGTGCAGTGCTTTTTTAGAAATATGTCAAATATGAAAGAGTCTCTCAAAGGTGCCTATTAAAATGCAGGTTCCTAAGAATCATCCCAGACCTGCCGACTTGGAATCTAGTAGGGTAGTGTAAGGTTCTGCAGTTTAACAGGCATCCCAGGTGATTGTAATGCAATCTGGCTTTTGAGAACCCATTACCCTCAGATGTTGCAGCACCAGTACTAAAATTCCTCAGTCTCTAAAACAATTCCCACATCTGTGGTTTTTCGCTTTTGAAGTCAGTCAGGTGACTTGATTTCATTATCCAGGTTCCATTTTGGATATAGTTTATGTTTTTCATCTGCTATCTCATTCCTCATTTTCCATGTCCAGGATATAAATCAATCATTTATCAAATATTTATTGCATGCATCTTAATCGTGAAGCATTGTGTTAGCATGCTTTACTCACACATGTGGGCGCATGCACGTGCATACCACACGTGTGTACCACACATGCTGCTGAACGTGTCTGCTCTCTAGAGCGTTGTGTACAGTGGCCTTGGTGATCGTTATTTGTGATGTTTCTGTGCCTTGGACTAAGCTTTTGGGTTAGTACCTGGGTAGCTCTACATTGGGTAAACAGATTCTGAGAGTATAATAAACATTTGTCCTCATTGACAGGGACACACAGAACAGATGTAGAAGTGATGGCCTGGCCTGGGAAACATTGAGTTTGAGACACAGTTCTACCATTGACCGAGTAGCCTTGAGGAAGTCAGTTAGCTTCTATGAGACTTGATTTCTTAATCTGGAAAATCAGAATATTACTACCTTTCTATTTATTTCTCCAAGTTTAAGAATCAAATAGCATGAATTATGTGTATGAAAGCTCTTCATTACTGCAGTGCTGTATCACTGCAAGCCATTATTATTTATAGCTGTGAATATTTAAGTATAAAATAGATACTCTCATCTTTATACAGTTTTTTTATATTTAATTTGATCCTTAGGACAACTGAGGTAAGTAGGGCAGTATTTAAAGTTTCATTCAACAAATGAGAATGCCGACATCCAGGAAAGCTAGGTGCCTTTCCCAAGTTTACTGAGAAGCAAAATTAGCACTTAGCGTTTTACTTTCTTACCCTTGGGAACAGACTTAATAAACCCTCCTGGGATTTTACGTTGGGGTTAGTAGGTAATCTGCTGGATAGGAAGCTTCTACTTACTTAGAGGTATCGAAGTTTACTTTTTCTTAACTCTTGATTGACTCTTACCATGTTGTCCTTATAGTACTTATAGTGAATTACATTATGGAAAACCTTTCTTCTCTCTTTTTCCTTTACATTTCCACTTATAACAGCACCCTTCTTGAAGCATCTGTTATAACTGCTAAAAGAAAATGTTCCATTCTCATGCTCTTTTATTTTGATGATATATATAGCTTTTGTAGGTTCTCTTAGTGGATGGCAAAAATGAAAATTCCACCTCTTGTCTCAATCAAGTTGGATCAAAGTATATTTAAAGAGACAGCCTTGTACCACTTTCTGTTTTAAAATGAGGCTATCTTTTCAAATACATATTTTTTTTTTAACTCCTTTTAGGACAAAGTAGATGCTGGCTTGCCAACAGCAATTGTAAGTATACTTTAAACCTTTGAATGTAAGCTTTTTTTTTTCCTTGAATGTAAGCTTTTTATTTGATTGGGTTTTTTATATTTTTATAATGTTGAAAATTGTTACATAAACTATTATGGTTGCAAATTCATAAGTCATTTTACTTTCAGGAATCAGGTTTAAAATTTGTCTATGTTGAATGTTTTTATTCTAATTCCTTATCACTCTTTAGGCTTTTGTTTGAGATGTAGATAATGGAATCACATTTAGTGCTTCCCAGATTTATTTGTAGGTAGTATCACCTCCTCCAAGTAAATTGCCTTTTCTGTGATCTGGTCTCCCTTCTATTATGGGGAGTGGGAAAAAACATTCACTGTAATCCCTTCGTGGTAAATATACATTTAACAGCTCTAGACTTCACTGGCAAGCCTGCCAAATAGTAAATCTGTGGAGAACTGGGAGATATTGAAAGCACACTAATGCTCTCTTTTCTCATCTTCCTCCAGCTACCTCCTGTGGCTTTCTTATTAGTTATTTGGTGAGGAAATGGCTGAGTTTTGAACATTTCTGGTACCTTTGGGCTCCTGTGAGTAACTGGGCAGGAGTTCTGGTATACTCCTTCCCACATCTCACAGGAAGCCCTCGGATGGCAAATAAGTGCCTCATACTTTGTCTGGACTCTTTTTTTTTTTTTTTTTTTTTTTTAAATTGCTTTAGAGAAAGCTAAGTGGCATGTTTTTTGCCTATAATGTTGAACATATGATATTTTGATAGTGTTCCCCTTAGAGTAAATTTAGAGGGATTCTCAGAAATAAAATGTCCTGAGTTTCATTTCCCGTTTTGCCTCCTAGTTGAAATTCTTGTTTATAATAGTTGGTATGTCGTCTGGTGCCTAGAGGAAGGCAGGCCAACAAATTTAACTCTGATTATTTCAAGATCTTCAATGTAATATCTTCAAATGTAATTTTCCTTTTTGGTTTCAGGCAGTCTCCAGTCTGATAGCAGTGGGTACATCTCATGGATTGGCTTTAATATTTGGTAAATTTTCTAAGTACTTTCCTTAAGAATTCTTTTGAGTTTTATAATGACCTTTAATCATATTTTACAAAGTAGACTTCATTTTCTTAAAACCAGAAAAATGTGTAAAGTAGCAGTAAATATTTTGTAGTTAAAAATTGCTGGGTTTGATGCCTTGTCCCTGTAATCCCTGCTACTCGAGAGGCTGGGGAGGAAGATCACAAGTTCAAGGCCAGCCTGGGCAACATAGTGAGACTCTTTTTATATATACATAACTTTAAAAATTGTTTGACTCACAGCTCTGTTTTGCTACTCATAGCAAGTCTTTCTTGGTTATGAGTTATATCACATTTATTGACTTTCTATAGACCTAGACAGAATGGTTTGTCATCTTGTCTACTTCCAGTTGTTGGTGGTATTTATTTTTAAATTCTGAATGATAGTTCAGTAATTGGTTTTATATAAGATCTTCAGGGAAGAGGATTCCTCAGATTCTGAGTAATTTTCTAGGATTCTTACTGACAATAAGGGTTCCATTGTATCCCTTTTAAATTGAAAAAAAATTTTAGCCCATAATTATATTGTTTCTTGGTTGAAAAGATAACATGAGTAGTTAACTTTTTTCCCTCTCTGAGACTAAATAGTTTCACTAGTCCTTTGCTTTTGAATTCAGTATGTGAGCAGAATGTTTTCTTCTGTTTTTTTTTTTCATTTAAAAAACATTGGATAACCTGATACTACTATATTTAGTAAGGAATGTTTGCTAAGGACTACATGAGAATAATTCAATAACAGAACCATAATTTGGTTTCTGTGGAACCTTGCATCTTTATTTACCGTATGAGTGGATAGCTAGTGTTCATTGTTTTTGAACAATTTAACTTTGTATTTATAAATTTTCTATTATGGCAAAAGCTTTATTTAACATGAAATGGTAATATCCAGTCACTTCAAAGGCAATTGATTGATTGCTTGGGGACCAGAAGACCAGAAACAAAAATATAATTTCTTTGAAAGAACTTTAAAACTTATTTTTTTAAATAATGCTATTTTTATTACTATATAATTGATATATATTCATAGTAGGAAAATTAGAAAATATAGATGAATGAAAAGTTGAAGATATAAAATTATAAAATCCCTAACTCCACTGTCCAGAAACAAACTCTAACAGTTTTGTGTGATCTGGTCTTTTTTCTTTTTTCTTTTTTCTTTTTTTTTCCAGTATTGAAGATTGAAGGCCTTGTGTATGCTAAGCACGCACTCTACCACTGGGCTACATTCCCAACACTTTTTAAATTTTATTTTGAGGTGGGATTTCACTAAGTTGCATACACTGTCCTTGTCCTTGTCCTTGAGCTCCTCATACCTCAGTCTCCTGAAGAGAGTGGGTTTACACTGTAGTATACCTGGCTCCTTTGTAGTCTTTTTTTCTATGCAGGTACATATGTTTGTGTACATCCCCAAATGTGATCATGTTAATTTGTGAACTGCTTTTCATTATGTATCTGTAATATCATTTTATTGATATATAGTATTCTTTTAAATGGATTCCTCAAAATTTACTTGACATCTCCACACATAAGAATTTATGTTTGTTCTGTGTCTGTCTGTGTCTCTGTCTATCTCACTCACTGGGGATTGAACCCAGGGCCCTCACACTGAGTAACATCACCAGTCTGCACCCCCTTGTTTTTTAAGACAGAATGTCACTAAGTTCCTAAGTTGCCTAAGCTGAACTCGAACTTGCCTCAGCCTCCTAGAGTACTGTGATTACAGCCATGTGCCACCAGCAAGAAAGTATGCTAAGTTGTTTCTAACAACAATGTGATAAGCATCTTCGTTTCTGCATTTTTGTGTATATGATTAGTGCCTCAGGGCAAATTCCTAAAAGTGCAAGTTCTTGGGCCAGTACATGAACACTAAAGACTTGATGTGTATTATTTAATTGCTTTTCAGAAAAGTTTTTCTAGGTTGGTTTCCTATCAGGTACAAGAATACTTATTTTCCTATACGGGCATATGTGGTGTTGGGTTGCTAGACTTGGGAAATGATCTTACAGAGTCTCTTTGTTGTCTTTTTATTTTACACATGAGATGATTGAAGAGCAGAGAGATTAAGTGACATACACACAATCAAGTTTAGAGTCAAAGACAACTGAATCCTACATTAGTGCATTTTCATTCTTCCAAGTAATCCCCCTGTTCTAAGAGCACAGGAGGCAAATTCCAAGATACGAAGAAAAGAACTAAGGTGATGAAGGACAGAACATAATGCACATGTTTATCTGCCAGCAGAATGCATGTTGGTCTTTTCGTTCCCACTCACCAGTACTCAATTTTCTTCAACTCTACTTTAACGTCCCTTCCTTATCAAGCAATTGTAAGAATATGTGACTGCTTATAATCAAATCCATGCAGAGTTTACTGCAAACAAATTTAAATGAATACTTTAAAAACTAACAGAAGAGAATAATACATTATCTTTTGATACTGTTTCCTTCATTTCCTTGGGCCTGGTGCCTGTTTTTTTTAGATCTCCCAGCAGCTTTCTTATAGATACAATGAAATAGTAATCTTTTACGGTTTCATGGGAAAGAAGGTATGCCAAAGTGAACATTTTGGAAAAAATCATGGTATTCTCGTTGTACTTTGGGCTTTAAGAGTGCAGCTAATAAATTTTACTCATTATTGTTTGTAGAAAGCAGATGTTTGGACAGTGCTTTTTAACAAATGGATTAAAATATGCTTGAGAGCACAGAAACAAATGGCAGACCCTGCAAAGTGTCTAGACTGGAGGTCTGAGTTAGATCTGATCTTTAAAAATATCTTTGTTGATCATGGAAGAAAGTATAACAGGAAGAACTGCATGTGCTTAAGTACTAGATTTTCGTTGAAATAAAGGTCTGTATCACTGAAATAGTAGTCATAGTAAGCTTAACGTATAGTGCCTATTCTTACGGAATTTTATAACATTTTTTGTGTATCTTGGTTCTCGCCTTCTATAGAGTCTCAGAAGTCCAAATCTTAATGAAAATATTTGTGTAACCTAAGATCCTTTTCCTTTTTATTTATTTTTTGTTGTTAGTATACTTTAGTAATTATCTTTATTAAATTGTTTTTATTTGTATCTAACTGAAACATGGATTTATTTACAGTGTTATAATTTGAATATCATGCCTTTTTTTCCAGAACTAATACCTGAATATAAACATAAATGCTAGACATCAGTTAACAGACATCAGTTAATCAACTTTAGTGTCACTCCCACAGATAACTAAAGTTTGTCACTTATACTCTTGAAATTTTATCTGCATTTTCTCTGAACTTTTGAACTGATTTCTTGCTTTTTTTTTTCTCTCTTTTGATCTTTTCTTCATGGATTCAAAAGGAAAAGGTATAGTAAATTTGGTTTGCTTGAGCAGTTCTTTTACATTTGACTTTTTCAGTGTTGAAAGAGACTACCAATTATAGTCAGTGCTCTTGTATAAAAGAAATGTAAATAGCTAATTGAAAAATTAAAGTGGAGACTTGTGAAAAACTATACATACCTTTAATGCTTTATTTTAACTGAAAACATATGTTTTCCCAATCGCTTGGTACAATCCAGGCCTTTTCTTTGTATTTGTATTTCCCAGTAGGAGGTCTACAGCATCTTTTTTGGCATAAACTTCATTAATAATGGGTCATGTAAAATTTAGGCACCTGTGAATCAGTCCATGAGTGCAAAAATCTAGATTTTAACAAAACTTTCCTTCAGTCCTTTACTGTTACTTTCTTAGCACTCTATTTCACAATAGTTTTGTAAAACAACTGACTTTTACCAAGTTTTTCTGAAACATCTTGTTAGTGTTCATAGAAAACCACAACTTGTTCTCTTCCACTGTTTCATTGGTTTATGTACTTTTACGTCTTTAAAGTACAGTAACATTCCAGGGGTGTGGACAGACACAGGAATGAGCATTCTGACTGTTAGTAAGCATCAGTCTCCTACAAGTGATCCGTTAACGGAGGGCATTCGGGTGCTCTGGTCTTCAGTCAGTGAACCTATGGAGGGAGTGAGAAGTTCAGTCCTGTGACTTGGTCAGATGTAGCTCAGGTAAAAATGCTTCTACTATTTTATGATCATTGGTAAAAAATGTTTCCTAATAAGATCTCCTTTCTTTTTCTTCTTTGGTCCTAGAGAATATTTTAACATAATAAAGGCTAAGAAAAGAATAGTGTTGAAGAATGTCAAATACTGGCAAGTTAGAGTTCACACATAGTTAAATCTGATTCCTTCTGGGATATAGGTGTTTCCTTGTATGATTATCTTTGGAACTGATTAAAACAAACTAGGGATGAAAAAATAGAGCTCTGGCTTGTTTTTGGTATATGGAGTTAGAAATTCTTGAAGATTTTAGGGTAATTATAAACTTTATCCATTATTTGTGGCATTTCTGTGCTACTCAGCACATTACTCTTCGGCCCAGAATATCCTGAGATCTATCCTGAGCCAAGTATATCTTTGAAAGATAGTTAGGCAGAAAGTTACTTAGGTAGAGTATCCCCTATCCAAAGCACTTGGGACCAAAATAGTTCCTATTTCAGAGGTTTTGGATTTTGAAATGTTCGTGTAGACTTCACAGGTGGAGCAGCCCTAATCCAAAATCCAGATGCTCCGTAATCAAAACCTTTTCGAGTGTCAATATGATACTCAAAACGTTTTGAATTTTGGAGCCTTTCAGATGAGGGGTACTCAGTCTGTAGAGACAAAAGAAATAAATACAGTTCATTGTAGTGTCAAGTAGACAAGGTTTTTGTGATACATGTTTTCAAGTTCCCTTCCTTTGCAGGCTATATTGTTGTCATTAGTAATAATTTTTTTGCATTTGTACCGTTTAATAGTTTCAAATTTTCCATAGGCATTTTGTTGTTTAAACATTATGTGAACTCAGTGAGGCTTGAGGGAAAAGTAATAGTCTTATTTCATATTTCTCCCTGGGTTACCTGCTTCATAAAGACTCACTCCATTTTTTTTTAATACTAAGTGGACAGTGTCAACCAATATAATTTTATGTGAGTTTGTAAATGACATCCTGGATAGAGCTCTCATTCCCACCTTTCCTGCTTCTGTCCAGGTCTTTATGTTCTTTTCGTACAGTAAGATTTAAGTGTTTTAAAGATGTTTTATGTTGCTTTAGCCAAATACTTTCCCCTAGAATTGTCCACAATTATCTGCACTGCATAATGTTTGTTACTCTAGTAGGGTAAACCTGCTGTCTTCTTTCCACAGAAATTCTACATTTTCTGAATTTAGTCTAAATTATGTAATAGCAAACCTGGTAACATACCTTAAAGATTGAATATGTAAAGATAGAATTGAAAAATACCTTTGTGGGTCACAGTAGATTACATTTTATGTACAGTCCATCACCTGTCCACCCTCATTTGCTGCTTTAAGAAGTTATGTATAAATCTAATTATTAGTTAGTCTTGGAAACTTAATATTCTAGGGACATTGAATGATTGTTTTGTGTATCATCTTACTTTACTGATTTGTTGTCTTAGCAACACAATAAGGTAATCTGTGTTTTCTACATTATACAGAATAAGATACGGAAGTTTAGAGAAATTAAGTGGCATTTCTAAAATTACCCAAACATATAGTTGCATTGCCTGTAACTCTCTAGGAGTAGGGTTGGGATTAAATTCCAAGTGTCTTGTTTCACAGCCATACTGTTTTATACAGGGAGACTATAAAGGTGACAAATTTACTGTAAAAATCAAGAAAAAAAATGAGAATATTTTCATTGACACAGATCTATAGAATGCATATTTCAGGAGCAAGAAAAGTTGCTAGTTTAGTTTCCTGTTTTACCTAGTTTTTCGTATGTGGAAACTATAGGCAGGAAAGCACAGTCATTTTGGGTGTTTATCCATGTCCTTTTCCTTCCCTCTTTTTTCACACTGTCATTCTTTTCTGTTGCCTCTTGCTTCAGTGGTATGGTTATTCTTTATTTGATCATACTTCTCAGTTCTTCCACTCATATTTTTCCTACCCTATAAGAAAGAATACTTCTGTTATCTACTTAAGTGTGAACTTTGTTAAATTGAAAAACAGCAGTGAGTGTATTAGTAGGTCTGAACTCTGTAAATTTTGGATCTCAAGCAGAACTACAAAGGATTTCAGCACTATGCTATTTGAATACTACTCTCTGCCTGCAAGGCAGGCACCTAAGACCTGAGGGGTTTCTTTGTGGGGCTTGCATGAGATTTCATACCACCCTCTATTTTTGTCTTCTTCTTCTTTTTTTTTTTTTGCGGCACCAGGGTTTGAACTCACAACCTCGCACCTGCCAGGGCAGGCGCTTAAGCCACTAAGCCAAACTCCCGGCCCTGGTTTTTTGAGGCAGGGTCACACTATGTAGCTCAGGCTGGCCTTGCACTCGTGTTGTAGCCCAAGCCAGCCTTGAACTCACAACGCTCCTCCTACCTCAGCCTCCCGAGTGCTGGGATTAAAGGCATGTGCCACCACGCTCAGCTTATTTTTGTCTTCTTACTTTCAATCCATTACTTGTACATGGGATCCAAAGCAGTGGTAAAATGCTGTTACCCAATCATCATATCATGACAGTTTGCAAATTAAGATTATATGCATAACCCATCAACTGTAGAAGGTTGCGTTGACAATATTATAAGACTCATGAAAAGCTATTGTAGAGAGGTAATTTCAGTAGAACTAAATAAAACATGATATCATTTTAGACTCAGGTAAATTGTAGAATAAAGTGAAGTTTTAATGGTTTTGTTTAAGTTGAGGGAAAGAAAAAAAGTTAGAGGAAGGCCAATATAGTTATATGGAAAAAATTTATAATTTTATAATTCTAGGTGTGAAATGAAGACAATGACTTTTTAAACATGTCAGTCCTCCTATGGTTGAGTTTATTCCTTTCTGACTTAGAAGACTTCATAAACTGAGTACTTTCTGTATACCAGATACAGCATAGTTGTTTCAGATTTCCTCTGGACGTGGGTTGTTTTTAGAGCCAGTTTATGAGCGCAAAAAAAATACTTTTATAGTATTCACTTTGAATGGGCAAGGATTTACCTCTTATTATCCTCTGTACCTGAGAATGAATGTCCTTAGGTTCTTTCTGATAACTAGGTTTCTTCTTACAGAAGGTAGATTTGTGAATGTGAAAGCTATTCCAATGATAGTCGGATTCCTGAGTAAAGACATCAAGCCAGAAATTCTGGGAGTGTGAATTCATTTGTGATTTTAGCTCTCAGTGGGTACATATTCTATTACGGGAGGTAAGACGTGTCAAAACAACAGTTAAGCAGAGACACACAGGTGCTGGGGGGGTCAGGTGAACTCTAGATTATAGAAGAATTGTGTCTTTTTCATTTGTTATTGTTTTTTCCTAAAGAGTTAAATTTTATAATGCTGCTTACATTAAATATTTTTTAATTTCATTGTTTTCAAGTGGATACAGTCATAAATGTACACAAAATGAGCTTTGCCTTGAAGAAGCCCTAGAGCAATTTCTTTTAATTATTAGATAATAAAACTTAATAAATGAGTGCCTCCTAGAAAAATCAGAGATGATTATGGCAAGATCCTTGCCCTAAAGAACTTAATCTAGTAGAAATTTGAATTACTTGCTTTTAGCATATCAGATGTTATGCTTGAAATAATTTTCTGGAGTAGTTTAAATGTTTATTCTAATTTTACTTGCACTGTTAATTTGCTCAGTAAACCTTTTCTTCATGGATAATATAAATGTAAATTTCAGTCAGTTTTTAAATTAACATTTAAATTTCGATTTTTAAGAGTTTAAAGGTCTTTTAAATGAAGGTGCTATTTCCTATAACCTTGCATTTTTAAAATGGTAATAAATAGAATTCTAGAATGAGGCAGCTGAGAGAGTTGGTTTGTTCAAGAAGAGATAGAATCTTGGGGATTATATTTCACAATGCTGGTAATTGAGTTCAGAACCTTGTACATGATAAGCAAGTGCTCTTACCACTGAGCTACATCCTCAGCCTTGTTTTTTTCTTGCTACTTGCTAGGAGCAAGTTTTGTATTATCTTTTTCTGTAGGTCCTACCATTTCTACATTCTTAGTGTCTAATTATTGCCCAGCTTGTAGTAGATGCTGAATATATTTTTAAGTATGAAAATTAAAAAAAGAATGCAACTTTATTATCTGCTGCATTTGATTCTTACCACTTCTCAAGTATTTGAAAGCACTCCTGTAATATATTTATCTATTTACTGTCTTCCATTTCTTTCACTTGATTTGCAAACTGTTTTTCTTAGATCAGAATCAAGCATTACGACTCTGCCTGGGGAGCACTAGTGTTGGGGGTCAGTACGGAGCCATCTCTGCCCTCAGCATCAACAATGACTGCTCAAGACTGCTCTGTGGCTTTGCTAAAGGACAGGTAAGGCACAAACTTCCTTTCATTCACGAGATCATGTTAAAAACAAGTTTTAAAAACTAATGATGTCTGTAGAGTTAACCTGAGGTTACTCAGTCCTACTCTCATGTTGGTCACATTTTTAAATAATTGTTGACTGAACTAGAGTTTGTAATTTTTATAATTTTACAAGTCTTATATCTATTTTAATTAATAGATTTTATAAAACAAACAAAGTGATATATAAAATGTAGCTCCTAGCAGTAATAGTACATAGTTGTGGCTGCTCTTTAGATATACTATATTCTGATTTCTGGATTCTTAACTGTTGTGTTCCTTGCTAACTATTTTGGCATTTCTTTCCTTCTACTTCTAAATTGGTAATATGTATGATTTTTCCCATCTCCTGGTTTGTGCCCCACTAGCTGGTTTGGCCGTAAGCCTTTTCTATCCTTTTTACCAGTGCTAAACAGATTGACTTATTAGAATAGTCTCTTACCTCTCAGTATAAGAACAGCACTTAAAAATATGAAGCGAAAGTGGTTTGGGCAGGTTAAGGGATAGCTGAAGATAGAAAAAAGGCTCCATGCTTTAATGGAACTGCAATCTTTAGGTATGTTTTAACTTTATAGTTCTTTGTCTGCAATGTTTATAGATGAGGAATAGATTATTTCAGCCAGAAGGCAGAATACTTATGTCCAAAAAAGAGCAATAAATTTGTTTTTAAAGCACTTAGTTGTCTTATAGATTACCATGTGGGATTTGGCCAGTGGAAAACTTCTCAGATCAATAACAGATGCTCATCCTCCAGGCACAGCAATACTTCATATCAAGGTAACCACTTTGTTTTCTTCTGCTAGTAATTTTTATAATTATGACTTTGTAGTCACTTTAAAGTAAATTTACCTATGTTAGTAATCACTCACCCTAAAAATGTGTTTAGTATGGAGTTGAGCATTATTTGATGGCCCAACAAGATATTTTCCCAAGTTAAAGCCAAAGATGGGTAATACAGAAATATTCAGCTTCGGGTTATGTCAAAGACAGCAAAAAGGTCAAATTGATGTGATCCTAGACTAGTGGTTGACAACAAAGACAGGCAGCACCTCACTGAAAACTCATATGGAGATTTTAAAAAGTCTTTTTAATCTAGTTAGCCTACCAAGGTTTTATTGCTAAGGGAGTGTGGTTGGTCACCCTTTGTTGGGAATTGCCTGATATACAAGGTACCAACTGTGTAAGAATTAGAATTTGGATTATGTTTAGAAATGAACATATCGATTTATTTTCTTTTAGGCCTCTAATGAAAAAGCCTTAAGATTTTGGTCTTGGTTTTCTCCTTCCAGATCTGGGGGGGGGGGGGAGGGAAAAAAAACAACAACTTAGGTAATAGACTTCACTTATAAATACATGTGAACCTTGGTTCTTACATGTTGGCAAGCCCATGTTTTGAACATAAAAGAACTATAACTAGGGGAGTCTAAAATCAGCTCTTCTAGATTTAATCAAGTACATATTTTGTTGCTTAGCTGTGCAGAGCTCTCTTATCCATGCACATGCTTTTTAAAGTCTGCAAGCATCTGGAGTTTATAGGTCTGCATCTAGGTTAGTTACAAAAAAGTCTTTTGTGACAAAGCAGCATTGAATCATTTAGTAACAATGAAAACAACCAAGACAAGTAAAAGTAGAGAGAACTTCTCCTCTTTCACTGCATGATGGTAATCTATCTTGACCTCTTTTAGTAGAGTATGTGCCAACTTCTAATATATTATAGTTGTTTTTGTATATGTTTCATCTCTGTTAATTAAGATTTTTGAAATCAGAATCTATCATTTATCTTTGTGTTTACCCCTAGTAACTGCTTGAAGGAATAACTAGTTGGTGGTGTTTATAAATGATGAATGCATTTGCAAAAAGATGAAATTATTGCAAGAAATAATAAAACAAATGATAAAGGCAGAGAGAAAAGAGAATGATGTACCTGAGATTACAACTATAGTGTTCAGGAGTAGTGATGAAAATAGTGTTGATAGTCAGTGACATTAGCAGACAGATGTGATTGAATATTTCTTAAGTCTTGAATTGATGGGGCCACTTGTACTTCAGTATTTTTTTTAAAGCTTCTATTGAATCTTCTTTTTTTTATTGGTACATGTTTGTGGTATGTACTGAATACGTTCCACGTGGACGGTTGGCACATGTACCTCATACATCTTAGTTCTTTCTGCCTCCCTCCCCTGACTCATTGTCTCAATATTGTTCCTACATTCCATCAATAACAGTTTGGGCTTGCATATTTTGTGTGCGTGCGTGTGTGTGTGCATGTGTGTGTATGTGCAATTACATAAATGTACTAGTGTACTAATTTTAAGTATATTTTAAAATGTATACACAAGAAGTAGAAAATTAAACAGAAAAATGAGTTCTTATATTTTTCCTGTACTCCAATGGACCATCACGTGAATGTGCCTAAGCAATTGCTCTTCTGGGATCAAGGAAAAAGAATGTGTATTTCAACCCTTCCTGAATAAAAACCTTTGGACAGTGGGAAACTAGTCATTGTAAATGATATGAGATATATTATGTCATTTCATGTCCTGTAACATTTACCATACCTTGTATGTGTCATTGTGAATACTTACTATTCTGAGCTTTTCATGTTAGGTAATGATAATTGAAATATAACCTGTTGAAGAAGATCAAGGAATAGCGCATTTCAGGTAGTGTTATATAAAAAGTTGCAAAGATGTGTTAGATTTGTGTATTAACTCTTCAGTTATTCAGAAAATTTATTCAGACAGGTTTATTTTCCAGTGTGCCCAAGTAACTTTTACTGTGTCCTTATTCTTGAAAACTAGACAACTGCAAGTGTATGCAAATGATCCTGTTTGTTTAATAGCAAGTTAGAAAATCTTAATATAGGAACCCATGTAGAGAACTTCAGCGTTTTTAGCAAGCATAGGTGGTATTTTTATTTTATTCTGATGAAAGGTAGTTTTACTTTTAGAAAGCCCCAGTTTTTAAAAGAGCCATTTTAATCCTAAATAAGGATAATTTTGTATGTTGAAGTGTGAGCTAAATCTAGTTTAGGTTATTTCAGATGCTAAATATATATGTTGTAGGCAACTTAACACTTGACTGGTTGTTTAAAAGTTTACAAGAAAAATAAATTCTGTCTCTGTTTAGTTTACAGATGATCCAACTCTTGCAATTTGCAATGACAGCGGAGGCTCTGTTTTTGAATTGACATTTAAGTAAGAGACTAATGGACATTTGTTGACAAATGAAAAGACTTGCTCTGGTTTAATGATTTAAAATTGAACATGAAGAGGTCTGGAAAGTTGATGTAATTGAAAATAGATTATGGTTGTGTATTACAGTTACCTGGGAGGCTTGCAGACCATGTGGAGTTACAGGCTTGGTTCCCCACGATTTTATCTCAGTAGGTCTGAGTCAGACTTCTAGAAACAAATTCCCCAGACGGTTCTTATGTGCTGTTAAGCTTAGGAACTGCTATTTTGGAGTAGCTCACTAATTTTGATTTAGGCCCCAGGCCAAGTTGATTGTAACCATAATGGCCAGGTGAAAAATGGTTTTTATTGCCTTAGAATTGCCTGATAACCCTTTTAAATAAGAGCAAAGACTTTCTAACTACATGAAGGATCAAATATGAAGCTGAGTTTTTTTAAAAAAGGGCAAACATACTGTTCACTGTGTATTATGTTCCTGTAAATTCTTTCAAAGTTAATGCCTATCTTTATTTCTTGTATTTTTCATAGCTTTCTAAATATTGAGCTCAAAGTAATTGCTGAAAAAATATACTAATTTATTCAGCTGATGTTTACTGAGCATATCCTATGAGTAGGCATGTATGTAGATACAAGAGTTACAGCTATGAACTAGGCACAGTCCCTGTTCTAGTTGGGGTGAGGGTAGGGAGACAGCAAGTAAACCAACATGTAAGTGAAATAATTTCAAATAGCTATGAGTGCTGCGAAGAAACTAAGACAGGTCAGTGTCCTGGAATACACTTCAGGATAACTCAGGAGGTAACGTTTGAAGAAAGACCTGAATAAAGAGCTGGCCAAGAGATGCAGAGATGTGAAGGAAGGGTCCCAGCCTGAGAAGTATTTGAGTACAAAGGTTTTAGGTGGACATAAGATTGGCCACTGGAGTCTGTCAGAAAGGACAGCAGTGGGGAAGGAGTGCAGGCAGGAGCCAGGTCACGCAGGTCCTTTCACAGTGTGGATAGAGTTTGGATTTTATTTTATGTATAGTGGCATTTTTAGCCAATGGAGTGTTTTCCATAGAATAGTGGTAGATCTGATACATATATAAATGATCACACTTCAGTAATGTGGAGTTTGGGTTGTTAGGAGCAAGAGCAGTAGGAGCTGGGAGGCTGGTGTAGTAGGCCAACCAGCGATGTTAGTGACTTAAATCATTGCTAAATGATTCTGAATGTTTTGGTTACATTTTCAGGAGAGTGATGGGAGTGAGAACTTGTGAATCTAGATGTCTGTTCAGTGGTTCCAAGGGAGAAGTTTGCTGTATTGAGCCTTTACATTCTAAGCCTGAACTGAAAGATCATCCCATCACACAGTTTTCATTATTGGCCATGGCATCCTTAACAAAGGTAGGCATATTTAAAAGATGACACATAGACTTTTAGAGGCTTTGAACACAAACAGTTTGAAAATTACAAGGTAAATATTGAAAATAATGTATTTTTTTCCCCTAAAGATACTGGTCATTGGATTGAAACCATCCTTGAAAGTGTGGATGACTTTTCCTTATGGACGTGTGAGTATGCCTCTCCATCTTGTTAGCAGACGAAGGAAGGACCATATCAGGAGGTTGGGGAAAGTGACCAGTATGAGGCAAATTCTATGCAGTTGTCAAAAATCTAGGAAGAACGGAAGTCAGTGCTGTACTCCACTGATGATTGTTTAGACTTACCTTAAGTCGAGCCAAGCAGAGTAAGCTGATGATTGGGAATTGTGAGATCTTATACTTTTTGCCTGTACTGCTTTAAGTGTATGTTCAGCTATTGTTTTTAATCTCAATTTGACAGTCTCTGTATATTGCATCTTGGTGCTTTATGGTCATACCTAATATCGTACAGCATTTTCCTAACCTTACTTTTGCTCTTTTAAGGGCAATAATATTCCCTTATTGGGTGTAAAGCTGAGGGATAAGATGATTTATTATTGAGTCTCAGGCTCGGTTTTCAGTGTTTGAGGGACATTTGTTTTTGTGTGATGGCCATGCTGAAGCAGATCACACTCACTGTCTGCTACAGTGATGCTAAACTACTGAGCAAGTACACCCCACTGTAATATCCAATATATATTGCTACTATGCATGCTTTCTTTAGCATCTGCCTCTGATACTTTATTGTAGGGGATGATACTTCTCAGCATGTACACTTTGCCCTATCTGTCTGTAGTTTTTACTTTCATGGATTTAACCAATGATACATGAGAAATGTTCAGAAAAAAACAGAAAGATGGTAAGTTCTTGCCTATCCTCAGCAACTTAGTGACTTAGTGAGACTCTGTCTCAAAATAAAAAATAAAGCACTGGGGACGTAGCTCAGTGCAAAGGCCTTGGATTGAATCCCTGGTACTACAGAAAAAAACGTCAGAAAAAACCAATTACATCTATACTGAACATGTATGGACTTTCTTGTTATCATTCTAGCCAATGTAGTATAACTGTTTACATTTAATTTATATTATATTAGGTATTATAAATAATCTATAGATGTTTTAATTGTACAGGAGGATGTGCATAGGTTACATGTAAATACTATGCAATTTTATTAGGGACTTAAACATTATGGACTTGAGTATTCAAGATCATAGATACTGAAGGCAACTGTATTATTCAGACCCAGGTTCCCTTTCTTTTCAGCTCAGTTACTTTTTTTTTTTTTTTTAATTTAAGAGATAATGGACACAGAAAAGAGAAACAAAAAGCAAAAGAGACAAACAAACAACAGCATATCCAGTACGATAACGTTATAGGTTTACAAAATGAGATGGTTGGAACTTGACAGTAGTTGTAATATTACATATCATTGTCCTCAAAGGGGTGTTTAGATTAGCAGATATAAGCATGCAAAATTGATCTAATCTTTTGAATATTAACTGTTCTTTTTCAATAGTTAATGCATTTAGTAATATAGTCATTTTAACTATCTTATGTACATCTTTTTATAAATTTATGTCTTTTTCTTTTTCCCTTCTTTCCTCCTTTCCCCTTGGAATACCTCTTGTTGTCTTTAAAATAACTGCCCATATCATCAGGCCTAATATAATCAAACAAAATAGTTCAGAATAAAACCAATAAAAAATAAAACAATGATCACAAAAAGGAGAAACAAAAAGCTGAAGGGACCAACCAACAACAACAACAAATCCAATACTGTAACATTATAGGTTTACAAAATGAGATGATTGGAGTTTGAGAGTGTTTGTAACATTGTATATCGTTACCTTCAAAGGGGTTTTTCAGATTAATAGATATAGACATGTAAAATTGATCCAATCATATGAGTGTCAACTGTTCTGTTTCAGTAGTTGATGCATTTAGTAGTGTGATCATTTTGACCATCTTATGTATACCCATATATAAATCTATGTCTTTTTCCTTTTCCCTTCCTTCTTTCCTCCTTTCCCCTTGTAATACCTCTTGTTATCTTCAAGATAACTGCCCATACTTTCAGGCCTAATATAATCTAACAAAATAGTACTGAATAAAACCAATGACAAAACAATGGAAGCAATACATAGTAATCCAACATCGGTTTCTGTAATGCCTCTTATTATCTTCTAATCAGTTGCCTGTATCATCTGTTATAGTACAATCAAGCAAACCAGGACAGGCTAAAATCACTCCAAACAGAACAATGAAAGCAATACAGGGTTTCAAAACAAGATGATCAAATATCAATAAAGGCTATCCTAATATATTTTGTTATCTCTGGAATAGCTGTCTATGTCATCATATATAATGAAATTAGACAGGTCGAGATAGAATAAGATCAAACTAAACAGCTCATTAAAGAGATTACTGGACTCAAATTCCGGTAATGGATTATTTAATTGTCTGCCCTGCTCGGTGATATCACTTTGCCACTGTTTCTGGAGCTGTGGACTTTTTATCTCTCTCTAGAATGTCCTTCAGTATTCTTTGTAGGGTTCACTTGGTTGTCATAAATTCCTTTAGTTGTTCTTTGTCTTGGAAGTATCTTGTTTCTCTGTTGATTTTGAAAGATAGTTTTGCAGGGTACATCAATTTGGGTTGGAAGTTGTTTTCTTTCAGGGTTTGAAATACTTCACTCCAAGCTCTTCTGGACCTGATGGTTGTGTTGAGAAGTCTGTTGTGATTCTGATGGGTTTTCCTTTGTAGGTGATCTTTTTTTTCTTTCTAATAGCTTTTAATATTCTGTTTTTATGTTGAATTTCTGGGATCTTGATTATTATATGTCTGGGTTTGGTTATGTTTAGCTGGAGTTCTATATGCTTCACTTATCTGAAAGTCACTTCCTGTTCCCATGTTTGGAAAGTTTTCTGAAGTTATTTCTGTAAATAGGCTTTTAATTTGATTTGTATTGATCCCTGCTTTTTCACTCACATCTTTAATTCTTAAGTTATACTTCTTTGGGTTGTCTTGCAGCCGTTGTATTGTTACTTCCAGGTTTCTTGTTATTTTTAAGAGATCTTTCCTTTCTCCATCATAAGCTGTAAACCTGTGTTCAAGGTTTGAAAGTCTGTCTTTAGTTTCCTTCAGGTTGTTTTGCCAACTTTCCTTGGATTTTTTGAATTCCTGGTAGTCTCTTTGAATCTGTTTCATGTATTCTAAGTCTTTTTTGTCTTGTTCATTCCAGGTTTCCCTCATTTTCCTATGCTCCATTTTTTCATCTATGTCTCCTTTAGGGTTGCCTAGCAGTTCTTTTATTATGTTTTTCATTTCTTCCGTTAGTTGAGTAAGTATTTCTGTTCTACTTTCTTTTGTAGCTTCTTGAAGTTGTTTCTTTACTTCAGTTGCCATCACCTCACAAACTTCAGTTGTGGGACTCCCGATCTCCTCTGCGTTTACATCTCCTGGATTTGCTCTGTTCGAACTGGAGGCCAGAGACTGTCCTCTGCTTCTTTGTCTTGGCATTTTTCTTCGTTCCCCTGGGCGAGTTGGTACCGGGGACCCAGGTGCTCCCTGCTTTGGACAAAAGCTCTCTGAAGTGAGACAGTTGCTTCCAGCTGGCACCGACTATGGGTATCTGATGGTTGCCACTAGGGGCGCTGTTACAGCACTATCCTCTGCCTTTCCCCAGCCTGCCTTGGCTCAGCGATGATTGGTGGGGTGCGCGCAGGGGCCGGTGGCCGCCTGCGAACCTGGGCTGGTGGATCGGTCACCCGCGGACTCTCCACAACACCCGTGGAGCACGCGCATAGCCGTCGTCTCTAGACTAAGCCTGTCACCCGCAGGGACCCTCCAGGGTGGCCCCCAGTATGCTCGCAGGGACAGGGCTCAGTGTGAGCAACCTCCGCCGGTCCGTGCCCAGCCAGCAGTCCCCAGCCCAACTCCAAGATGTCTCCCCGCCAATCTCCCCCTCACGCTGGAGGGTGAGGATGTCCACTCATAGTTCTCCAGGTCGGTTCCCCCTGTCCACTGCCGCTGTCCTCTGATGCAGTCTTTCTAGGGTAAGGACTCCAAGTTTGCTGCAGCCGCAGGTGCAGTTCTCAAACCGTTCCCAGGTTCTAGGAATTCGTTTCACAGAACTGGGCCGGCTCCAGGCAGAGGCACCGCCAGCCACCGCGCGCTTTGTCTAAATGCCTCTTTCCGCTCTTTCTGTGGGCTTCAATACTGGCTTTAGATCCTTCCTTGGTCCAGAGGACCTGCCTCCCTCCTTCTTGTCTTCTTCTTGTTGCTATATTCCAGCATCTGGATGGTATCTTTCAGGTAGGTCGTTTACTCTGTTGTTTACTGTTCTGCCATCTTTTTTCGTCCCTCTGCTCAGTTACTTTTAGAGAGCTATGATCTTCTGTTCTGTGTGTCAGGAAAGGTATTGGTGGGATGGCATGGAGAGTGGTGGTACATAACTTGGGCTATTCCAGAAGACAGAGAGGTCATTTTTGTTTTCTTATTGGCACCCTGTGAATCTCTGGGTTCGAGGAAAAGCATTTCTGTCCTTTAAGTGGCAAAGCTGGCTTAGATTTTCACAAACATTGGCTAATTGAGGTTTTTTTGTTTTGTTTTGTTTTGTTTTGTTTTTTGGTCTTTTTGAGACAGGGTCTCACTATGTAGTTCAGGCTGACGTTGAGCTCACTTTGTAACCCAGGCTGGTTTTGAACTCGCAACAATCCTCCTGTCTCAGCCTCCCAAGTGCTGGGATTACACATGTGTGCCACCATGCACAGCTAACTGAGGTTTTTATCATGGCGATGTATTTGCATCTTTTCATGTTTCATTAGTATTTTCTCTAACATTTTATTATGAGCCTTTTGAAACAGAGAAGTGAAAAGATTTTTCATTAAATGCTTGTATACCTGCCATCTAAATTCTACTATTACCATTTTATGATACTTTCTTAGTAAATGTGTGTAAATTTATTCATCTACCCATTGGACTACATATTTTAGATTTTTGTGTATTAGAGTAAGGTGCAGAAATGAATATTTTTTTCCTCTAAGTGTTTAGCATGCATATCATCATCTGCAGTTTAATATTTGTTCAGGGTTTTTGTTGTAAAAATTATATACAGTACGGTGCGAATCTTGAGTGTACATTTGCTGAACTTTGGCAGATGCTTACAGTTTTGTAGCCCGAACCCTTATTGAGGTACAGAGTGCTACCATCAACCTAGAAAGTTCTCTTATGATACTTCCCAGTCAGTCCTTGCTTAGTTGGAATTTTTAGGGGAAACTGGAAAAGACTTTATCAAGGAGCACCACTGTAAGCTGTTTCTGAACAGTTTTTGCTTTGTTCTTCTGTTACTATGAAAATGTTTTTTTGTTTTTTTTGTTTTTATGTGGCACTGGGGATTGAACTCACAACCTCGTGTCTGCCAGGCAGGCGCTTAAGCCGCTGAGCCAAACTCCCGACCCTTAGTATGAAAATAATTTTTCCTTTTTTTTTTTTTTTTTTTGGTGATACTGGGGATTGACTCAGGGGTTTGTGCATTTTATTCTTTTTTAGATGGATCCTTCCAGTGTTCCATTGCTAGCCTGGCACTTTGTGGCAGTACATAATTACGTGAACCCCATGCTTGCTTTCTGCAGAGGAGATATTGTTCATTTTCTACTGGTAAGTTCTAATACGATGGTGGGTCTATTATAAAGTCTTGTATCATAATATCTTTTTTTCTGACTTATCAGTAATTGAATATTGTGTCAAAGAAATTTATTTTACTATCATAAGACTTTGGAGACAGCATATTTAATTTTATTTAAGGCTTTAAACTGATCACTCTCTGCTCCATAACCTTTCATAATTTCTTAATTCCATCTCCTTTGGACTAATAATTAATGATTTATTTATATATATAAACATGAATGTGAACATATCTGTATTAATGTTGTCTGCATCTGTATATTTATTAGGGAACAGTTATTGAATACCTATTGTGTTCTCTACGCGTTGATAGGAATAAAAAACAAATGAAATAAAACATTTCTTCTTTTACATAGTTTATCCTATTGTTTGAAAGATAAAACCAGCATATGTGTAACTACTAGCGTGAACAGTTTAAACACTGACCTATTTGATGAGAATTAAAAGTTGATATAAATTAGAGAGCAAAGATACAAGAATTCTCTAGAGAGGCCCTGGAGGACTTCATAAGGATTTAGAGGAAAGAAGATGAATTGAAATCAGAACTGAGAACATGCCTGTGTAATCTGGTCTCAGGTTCCTGGCTGAGCTCACTTTGTGCATTGGTGGTACTGGAAATTGAACTCAGGGCTTTGTGCATTTTCCACTGCAGCTCATTTCATCTCTGTAGCCCAAAACCTAGGCTTCCTTTCAGTAACCTTTCTCCCTTCAGTTGTGTTGCATCACCAAGTCCTATTGATTCAACCTCCAAAATTGCTTGACTCTGTTCCTTTTTGTTTCCCTGTTGCTGCTTCCAAAGTCTGAACTGCGTATGCTGTTCTTGCTTCGGCAGTACATATACTAAACTGCGTGTGTTCTTGGGCTAGATGCTGTAGCAACTTTCCAAGTAGTCTGGCTTTAGTGCTTTGTGTATGCTGTTGTCTCTGTCAGGAAAGCTCTGTGATCTTCTGAGCTTAACCTCAGCTCATGGTTAGCACTGTCTTCTATGATCCTCTGAACTGTTACTGCTTCCTATTATATGCTCCCATAAGTTCTTTTTAAAAATAATATTCAGCACTTTTAAAATTACTTATCTAATGTTTTTCTCCCATACTTGCCTGAAAGCTCCATAAATCTAGAGACCAATTATACTGCTCTATTTCTAGCCACTAGGACAGCACCTGTATATAGTACATGCTTAATAAATATTTATGGACTTAATGACAGGGAGAAATCTATGGTAGAACATAAAATTGAATATATGGGGTGGATCTAGAATAGATGTTAGCAGACTGTGACCCATCAGCCAAATTTGGCTAACCACTTGTTTTTGTAAATAAATTTTTAGTGGAAGACAGTTTTTTCCATTGGTTTATATATTTTGATTACTTTCTCACTGCAGTGGTAGAATTGAGATGATAGTGTATGGTCTGCAGAGCCTAAAATTTTTACACATAAAATGTGTCCCTTGCAGATAGAATGTGTCAACCATTGGTACAAGATTTGCCCTAGTTTGGTAATGGGGAGCCATCACAGGTCATTAGGTAATTAATAAGATAAAGATATGATTAAATGATATTTTAGGAAGATCAATCTAGAAGTAGCAAAAAGAAAAGGTGGAAAGGAGGAAAATTGAAGGTTTTGCTCTCAGTAAAGCAGGTGTGAGATACTTAAATAAAGATGGTTGGTTGTAGTGAGTTAAGAAATCTTAGAGTGAAGGACATGAATAAAACATATCTTGGCATTCTAGAATATAGTAAAAGGGAGATCATCTGGGTAGAAAACAATGAGGGTGTGGGTGCAGAGAGAGAGAGAGAGAGAGAGAGAGAGAGAGAGAGAAAGAGAAAAGAGAAAAAAGGAAAGATTGAGTCAAGTGTGTTGAGTTGGAAATGAAGCTGAGACCCTTGAGTGTTTTATCAGGGATGTTCTGTAAGTGGATGGCAGGTGCAAAGTACAGATGAGAATTTCAGAATAGTGAAAATAGTTGAAGCTCTGACAATCAGACACTAAAGCACACATGATGTGTGGGTCGGTGTTCTGTTACTGTAACAAAAACCACTGAGGTAATCAATTTAAAAGAGGGTAGGATGATTTTGGCTCACAGTTTTGGGGGTTTCAGTCCATGGTCATTTGGCCACATGGCTTTTGGGGCTGTGATGAGGCAGCACATTGTGGTGGTAGCATGTGGTAGACCAAAGGTGCTACCTTAGGGTGACTGAGAAGTGAAGCAAAAAAGAGAGAGAGGAAGGTATTGTAGTCCCAAAATCCCCTTCAAGGGCATGCCCATCCTCACATTGTCCTAATTTCCTCCCTTGAGCACCTCACCCCTCACACCCCACCCCATACTGGAGTTTGAACCCATGGCCTTTGCACTGACCTACATCCCCACTCCTTGTTTTACTTTTTATTTTTGAGGTGGAGTTTGGCTATATTGCTAAGTTGGCTGGATTCAAATTTGTGGTCTTTCTGCCTCAGCCTCCCAGAGTGTTGGGATTTTATGTGTGTACCATTTTGTCTAACTGAGCCCCATCTCTTGAAGATTTCATTACCTTACAATAGTGATGGCCAATCCTTTAATGCATACGCTTTTGGGGGACACTTACACAAAACCTAGCACATGACCTTGGTGGACACTTGTACAAGGGAAAGGAAAGAGAAGAGGAAACAGGAAAGGCACATAGAGGTAGGAGGGAAAATGGAGCACTATGATCTCACACAGAAGACAGAAGGAAAGCCTTCAGTGCAGTATCAGTTCCAGGGTCATGTCCATAGTAGAGGAGGATCGAGAAAGAGGAACACTGAAGAGACGATAACCGTATGTAGCAAGAAGTGGTTCTTAAAAACCTTTAAAACCAGTGGGCTGGGAGTAGAAGTTAGATTGTAGAACTTTGTTAAAGAAATAGTTCTCCAGATAAACAGTTTTACACAATCATAGTGTTTGGTTGCAAGAGGAAGATGTATGGTTAAATAGTGTCTATAAGAAATAAATTAAGGAAAGGTTTTTTTGGCGGGGGTGCAGAGAGTTGTTTGGTTTTTGTTTTTATTTTGAAGATGGAGAATTCAGAAACATATTGGAGAACAAAAGGAAAAAAGCCTTTCAAGAGGAATGACTGAATATGCTGGCAGAGGAGGAGCAACATTAAACAGTGGGGCAGGGGGAGGAATTAGAGTTTATATAGGTGAAGTGATTTTCTTTGAGGATTTTAGAAAATCTTAGGGGAATAGGGAATGTTGGCATTGATCTTCTAAGTTTATGAAACACTTTCGACATATGCAGCATATAAAACCACTTGATATTGACTTGTTTTCATTTTACAGATGTGGAAACTGAGAAAGAATAAGTGATTGCCCTTGGTCACCCAGCTGTAATAGTGGAACTTACACTTAAACACATGGCTCTAGATCTTATGTTCATTTAACCAGAGCATCCTTTCTGGTAGGGCAAGTAATTTAGCAAAGACAGCACTCTATGAAGGGCCTCACATGAAGTGATTTCAGTTTTTCATTAAGATATCCAATGAGGTTACTGCAAGTGATGGGATTAGATGGCAAAGTGGAATTGAGACTTAAAGACCTCAAGCGCAGTGCTGAGGGGAACATGCAAGGAAACACAAGCTGAATGGAACGTGATGAGTTTCAGGTGGCCAGGTGTAGCTCGTGCTTTATCTTTTTTGTTCAGCATTCTATTACCTTGAAACAGAAGTGGAGAAAGTAAATCTCAGGGATGGTTGGGCATTATATAGTGTGTATTTATGCACATACAAATAAAATACTAATATTAGAGATTCTTTTGGACAATTTTGGGTTATGTGACCTATAATAATACCATAGTTCAGGAAAGTCTAGTTTTGTCACTATAGCTGCTACTGCTGCTGCTGCTTCTCCTCCTCCTCTTCTTCCTTTTTCTCTTTCTTCCTTATCTTCTTTTCCTCCTCCTCCTTCCTATTTTTAATGAACTTTTGTTTGGCATATCATTCTGTGTCATCAGTTCCATTTTATATTCTAGCTAAATATAATTGATATGATGAAGTTAGGTTGTTTTGAATTATGACAGAAATGTCAAATTACATTATGACGTTTGCCAACACAGATGAGTGCACCACTAGCCAGATGTGCCTTGGATTTTGGTACAGATCATGGAGAAAATGATTTTTTTTTACTTGTGAAATAGTTTCTGTAATTAGTTTTTTTGGTTTATCTACGCTGAACGGGGAATCATACTTTACCTAGGTGAAATATAATTATATACTTTAAGAAGCCCTTTAATAACTGATGCTTTGGTTGTTTTCTTTTCATGATCAGGTTAAGAGAGATGAATCTGGAGCAATACATGTTACTAAGCAAAAGTATCTTCACGTGTACTATGATCTCATCAACTTTACTGTGAGTATTGTTCAAATTAAATGTTTCCATTTATTTCATACAGTTATTCTGCATCCATCAAGCATTAAAGCTACCAGGATTTCTGCCATGAACTGTGACCATTAAGTTCATATAAATGTAGAAAACATGGAGTCCTGCTTATAATAATTGAGTAAGGTCTGCATTTGTTATGATGCCCCATAATTACTGTCTTTTGGCTTGAGGTTCTTCTGAACTTTGGCAGGATTAGGCACAGTTTTCTTTAATGCCTTGATTATCTTAACATGGAGTTGGGTTCAGAAGAATTTAGGTGGGTTTATTCAGGATCATTAGCCTATTTCTAGAAACACGTTTGTGTACTTCTGAACTTGTCCTAATGGGTTCAGGACTTCATGTTGCCAGTTCTTTTCTTATAACAGAAAACTTTAGACTTTTATTTGTGTGTTACATCTCAGTTTTGAGTGACATCTTGGTTTAAAAAAATAAACGGTTTCATTCAGAGTTTTTCTTTTTCAAATAGTGTGTTAATTTTGAGGATAGTGTAGTTACAGTATTTCTGTGTTTCTGTCATTATTGTTTTTAGCATATAAGTATCTGGTATCCAATGAAACTTTGTGTATATGCATGAATATAGTCAACCCTAAATATAAGGAAATGGCTCACTTTTCCTATAAAAAGACTAAAAACATTGTTCTTTCCTTCCAATTTGATAACATACAATTTTTCAGGATATATATATTTATAATATAAGATCTACTAATTCAGTCACACTTTTTATTTATTTATTTTTATTTGAGATGAGGCCTCACTGTATTGCATAGACTATTCTTGAGCACCTGGTCTCAAGTGCACCCTGCACCTTAGCCTCCTGAGTTCTGGGACTACGTGCTTGTACTGTCATTCACATCCTGTATTACATTATTAAACTCACTTATAGATTATTGGTTTAGAAACACAGGTTGAGCATGTTTTGAGAATTAGAGCAAGATTATTTTATGAAACATGTATGGGAAAAACATCACAGGTTAAGTGTCCCTCATCCAGAGTGCGTAGGACCATAAAAATCTGAGTATCTCAAAACTGAAATACTCAAATCCAAAACTTTGTGCACCAACATGCCATAAGTAGGAAATTCCACACCCAGCATCATGTGATGGGTTATGGTCAGATGAATTACAAATAATGAATAAAATTATCTTCAGACTATGTGTATATGAAACAGAAACGAATTTTGTGTTTAAATTGGGTCCTTTTCCATGATATCTCATTATGTGTGTGTGTATTTTTTTCCTAAAATCTAAAATACTTCAAGTCCCAAATATTCCAGATAAGGGATACTTAACCTATGACAGTTTTCCCATGCATATTTCATAAAGTAATTTTTTGAATCATCTGGTAGTTTTCTAGTAATCATCATCACTTCTGTTTAAGATGTTTGAAATACAACACTTTTTTTTTTTTTGGTGGCACTGGAGATCCAACCCAGGGCCTTAGCATGCAAGGCAAGTACTCTACCACTTAGCCATATCCCCAGCCCTACACAGCACTTTTTAAATCTGTATAGAAGTATATCACTGAAAAATTTTTCCATAATCAGTAGCCATTGTCCTACCAGTAGAAAAGTTGGTGTTTTCATTTGTCCTTTGGCCAGCATATTTGTGATGCAACCATTAACTGCATGTTTTATAAATTACCTTTATAAAGATTTATTTACAACAGCATCAACACTTGTGATTTTGAGGACCTAATCTCAGGAATAATTACTCGATTAAATTTGTTTTTGTCCTTAAGGATAAACTTCATTCTAATTTCATGTCATATTAGCAAAATTCCCAATTCAAACAGTGTAATAGTGAAATGTGTAACTAGGCAGCCAAGGCAAAACTTCAAAATCAGATTAAAAGTCCCAAAGGAGTTACTGCTAATAAAGCCATTGTCCTGAGTACCATCATGTAATAGACTTAGGACCCTATGTTTTTCTATTTTAATATAAACATTATATTGAAAAGATACCAATAGTTTTCCTTTTGAAATGTGTTAAAAATTGTCTAACATAATAAATCTTCTCAACTGATTAGAAACATAAAAATAAGGCAGAGGAAAGATCCCAAATCCATAAATAGAGCAATCGTACTATATAGATCTATTTTATTTTCAAGACATATCAGTTTTCAAAAGTGACAACTTCCTGGAGTGACATGCTTCCAGCTTCTTCCAGTACTCTTGGTCCGAGTGACATGCCACTTGTCAATATCTATGGGTCCTCAGGGAAACTGAGATCACCTCCAAACCCCGCTTCTTTAGAAGCAGTATTATCTGACGACAGGAAATAAAGATTTTTTCCCACCATTTGGAATGAAGCCTCAGACAGACCCTTACCCAACTTGGGTATGCTGTTCCAGACATCCTCAGGGTTCACTGTCTCTTCTATACCATTTGAAATGTTCAGAACCTTGTGGTTTCTTCAACTACTTTCAAAATCTCACATTTAGACTATATATTTCTTAGACTTGACCACACAACACCTTTGGATCCAATGGTAAATCCTTTCAGAATGTAAATGTTCTGCAGTTGAGCTGAACCATTCTCTGGTAAGGCATAATTGTGTTCCCTTCCATCGCTGGATTCTTCTTCAAAAAACAAATATACCAGTGATGAAATGGCCTCCCTGTTTTTATATTCTGGGACGTTTTCAAATAAACTCATTTGTGTGCATCTTGGGGTCACAGCTCTCCCTGTGCAGATCTCAGGAACCCTGGTCATCAAAAGGGTCCTCCCAACCTGCCTCTCTCATGTCCTCAGCACACCCAGGCTCTTGGGCTTTCCCACAAACCATTACGGATGAGGAGACCTCTGGGTTGCAGGTAGTTTTTGCCTTCACAGTTGTGAGGAAGCTGCACTGTAAATAGTCCCAGGCTTCAGTGCCACAGGACAGCAACATAATTGATTGCTCTAGACCTGAGTCCTCATTTTTCTCCCATCCCAGACTAGAGAATGCTGTAAGTCAGTGGATTCTAGTTCAGGAATTATTTCGGTTCTTCATTAGGGGAAAGTGGAACCTCAGAGACCTCGAATACTAAGATCTCTATTGTTTCACTGGCATGTGGCAATAACGTAATTAGGAATTCATCATTCAGTTGTGCTTGGTCAACCAAATGGCACTCTTTTGTACCGTCTGGTGCCTCAGAACCAAGTCCACCTTCACATGGGTTTTTCAAGAGCTTCAAAAATGTTACCAGTTCCAAGGTCATAGAATTTATTTGATTTCAATAATGTTTAAATCTTTCTCACTTCTTTCAGAGAGCTCATCTGTTTGTAGTTCCACACGTAATGTTTTATCTTGTACAGCTTTATTATTGGTTTTTTAAGTCCATTATCAGGACTGGAGGTCCCAAGGGCCCCTTGGTCCATGGCTCATCTCTTTTATAAAGCAGACGGCTCTTAGCAATATTAATCTTAAAATATTTCTTCACTTTCTCATGAATACTTTCATCTGTGCTTCTCAAACCAACAGTTGCTAAAGGGATTTCATAAACATCCCTTTTGATTTCTAATATTGTTATTTCCAGTAAATCTGTTATTATTTCATAAAAATGATCATTTCCCTGTTGAGGACATGTACCTTCTTAAATATTAAATCCTGAAAGGCAACACAGAAAGGCTTGCATGGGAACCAGGGAACTCAGAAGGACTGTTCAAGACTGTTTTCAGAGCTCGGCACACCTGCAATTCCAGCACTTGGGAGGCTGAGGCAGGAGGATCATCATGAGTTCAAGACCAGCCTGGGCTACATAGTGAGTTCACGGCCAGTCTGAACAACATAGCAAGACTCTGTCTCAAAACAAGCAAGCAAACAAGAATGTTAGTGATATATGGTTTATAATAATGTCCACCTTTTCTATATGTTATCATACAAAGACTTCCCATTCGAGGACATGAGATCCTATCACTCCAATCTATTGTCTTCCAGCATTTTGTACTCCAATTTCTAAATACTGAAGTTTCTCAGTATCAGCAAACTGATGCCAGATATACTTAGGTCCACCTATCACTGTTGCATAAGTTCTTACCATCTACATTTGGGTATTATTCCAGTTGAGAAATACTAAAGTGTCAGTGTCTGGATTTTTTAGCAGGCTTTGCACCTTTGATTATTTGGATAGAAAAACTTATTTGAGATATTTTGCTGAAAGTATACCTGCTAATCATATCTTCTGCTGTGATCCTGTGTTCATTACCAAGAATAATTTCCTATCTGTCTTGGAATTTTACAAATTCAAAACTTATTTGAGCCTCATCGGTCTTCTGGGAGAAGTAATGTGTCACTTCCTTGCAGTCTGTGTCAGAAACCAAAGTTCCCTTACAGAATGATGAAGGTACAGTTGTGGAAACAGTGGATTCACGAGGTCAGGCCTACTGATTTTGTCCTTATGGACCACAGAGACACTGCCATAATCTATAAACTGTGCAGAGAGAAGGCTGTTAGGTTGATGTTTTTGACCATAGCATGATACCATAAATTGTCTTCTGAGAAGATGGCACATCTCCCTTTTGCAAAGGGCCTGCATAGTTCTGGGGCCTCATTTTCGTATCATTTAATCTTTCCAAAAGATGACTGATTTCAGTTTCATCTTCTGTTAGCTGAACATAAAAGTCTGAAAGGTGATTAGTATGTGAAACATTCACAGTATGTGTGTGTGTCTGTATGTCTATATGCATATATTTTGAAACAGAGTTCTCACTGTGTGACTGAGGCTGGCCTTGAACTTGCAGTGATCCTCCTGCCTCAGCCTCCTGAGTGCTGGGATTACAACTGCATGGCAAACAGTTGTTTCAAAGCCCAGTATTATAGTCTTCTGTGGGAACTCACAGAATTTTAGAGGCAAGTCTTTGTTATATGAATATCTTGTTCCCTCTGGAAAAGTGACTTTCGGTTTTATGACTTTCAAAGGTGGCTCATCTTAAGTGTCTTCTTTCTTTTCTCTTGTAAACAGAAATACTTGATTATTTTTATTTTCCACTGAGCCCTGATGTAACAGTTTCATCTTTGTTGAATTTTGTAAACATCTGAGCTAGTTGCATGGTGAGCTGATCTTAGGTTTGCATGATTCTCCCAAAATCTCTAAAGTGTGTAATAGGTTCTTTCCTGATTTACTTAACTACACCATAGGTGAAAACTTCACATTTTCTTTGAAAGTTTCAGTTGTGGAGAGGAATGCTTCACTTTCTTTTTTCCCTTTGTTCTAGTTTTGTAACCAAGTAGCCCTAACTTCTCATTAATATGAGCATTGATTTGAGTACAGTCATCATATAGCTCTATAGTTAATCAGTCTTCCATCTGGATCTTTCACTACAACTAAGACTTTCAGTGATCTATCAAAAATAATCTCCTGAAGGCCATATTGTATCTTCTAGGATATGATTAGGAATATCAGACAACGAACATTCACAGCCTGCATAGGCAAAAGTAAAATCTCATTTGTCATGAGGTATACCAGAAACAGATTACCACTTGTCACAGTTGTTCCCAAAATGAGCAAAGAAGACTTTACTCAGCTCTTTTTTATTACTAGTCCCTGGTACCAGTTGCCATCAGTATACTTGGCAGGGCATAAGCTTCTAGGGATCAGGGAGTTGTTTACACACTGGGAGAAACTTTAATTAATTTTGTAATATTGCATGACAACTGTTCTAAAATATTTAAATTTCTTGCCAGCTGGCAATGAACTGTCTGGGGGTCATCAACATGTGTTACATACCCTGATTCCTTCCAGTTGCTGAAACAAAATCCCCAACACCCAAAGTGAAAGGGGAAAAGGTTTATTTAGCTCATAGTTTGTAGAGGTTTCAGTTCATAATCCCTCCAAGGCAGGTGGCTTCGCAGAGAACAGTTTATGATGGCCAGAAGGTAGCAAGACAAAAAACATGGGGAGGCCAGCCTCTTTCTGACCCTTATATTGTATTCAGTCTACTGGGATTAGGGTGGTACCAGTCTGATCAGTGAACTGATCCAGCTGTCATTCACCCTTAATCCCTGCACCTCACCGCAAATCAATCACATGTTCTGGATTCAGCCATCTCTGAAAGAACTCTGTGACTGCATGAGGCTTTGAGGGGACTTCTAGACATAAACTGTAACTCATCATGTGTAGACTCGTGTTAAGAAGGTAGATGAACCAAAGACTCCAGGAACTTCTGAAGTTTTAGTGGTCTTAAGTCTCTTTTCTATCAAAATATGGCAGGCACTCTGGAAGGGTCATTAGATCCACAACATTGAGCAATTCATTGTGTACTGAGCCCAACGCAAATAATGTGCGTTTTTATTTTAGAGTGTTTTGCTGTGTACTATGTACAAGATCACTAAAATCTTGTGTTACCTTCTTATCCCAAACAAAGGGATTTTTACCATTTGGCTTATTTAAGCTTTGAAGATTGCAACTGAATGTCCGAGCGCTAATTTTGAGAAACTCATCACTAGTTGAATAAAGGTTCTTCATAGATACTGCATCTTTATCTCCATAATCTACAAATAGTGTTCTGATGCGCTCCCTACTCACCAGGGCTCTGGACCACTGTCCATTTGCTGCTCGTTTTGCTGAACAAGCTGGGGAGACCCCCTGATAAGGGGCTGCTGTGGCTTTGTAGTAGTCGTCAATGTCACACATTAGAATTCTAAATTCTTGTGTCTTCCTAGCCAACTGACACCAGAAATTGCCAGTTTTCAAAAGAAAATACAAATGCTTTTCAAATTCACATGTCATCTGTGTAGAGGTGCCATGGTAATCTCTGTGTCCTTACGGTGTTAGCATGTGTGCTACTGACACGAGTGCTCAGTTGTGTCTATGATTCTGTTAGAGCCAGGCGACCTTTGAGAGTATCTTAAAAAAACTAGCACTAATTTAAAGTTTTGTAAGATCAAAACCCCTTTCCTAAATGATTTTTTTTTCAAAATAATTAAGAGAACACCTTGTAAGCATTCTTTGTAAAATATTTGCATATCAAGTTCCCCATTTCTGAGAGAGGTTTTGGGCAGGGAACCTTATAGTGGCCACTGTATAGAGTGTAACTTTAGCATATGTTGGAAAATTAATCTGTTTTCAGTTTGGTTTTGTTCATTATGGCATTATACAAATAATCTCTGATAATATGGACTAGGTCATACAAATACATTAACACAAATATCAGAGAAAGTGCAAAGAAGTGCTTTGAATAATTTTTAGGGAAGTTTGGAAGGAAATGTATTTTTCACATAACTTCTATTTTAAAATGTGTCACTTCAGTGCTAACAATCAGCCCTTGACTAGCTAGGTTTATGAAATTTTGTCTCTTTGTTTTCACTAATATAAAAATGAGGAGTTTGTCACTGTGCTGAAGTTGTTTGTGCCAATATACCTTTTAAAAAAATCTTACAAAAACCCGTATATCCTATAATCTTTCTATTATAGCTTAGTCAACTCTCTTACACTATCAAAGCATCATTTTAAAATTAATTAATTGATTAATTTTGGGATTTTTTTTGAGGCATGGTCTTGTTGTGTAGTTCAGGCTGACCTTGAACTCACTGTGTAGCCTAGGCTGGTCTTGAACTCACAGTGATCTTTCTGCCTCAGCCTCCAGAGTGCACCTCCATGCCTGGTTCAAAGTGTCATTTTAACACTGTTAAGAGTCAGTACTATGGAGCTGAGGATTTAGTTCAATGGCACAAGCGCCTCCCTGGCAAGCACAAGGTTGTGAGTTAAATCCCTGGTACAGAAAACAAAAAGTCAGTACTATATTCTCTGGACTATCCCTGAGTAGTTTGTGCTGTGATTGTGTTGCATGCAAGTCATTAAATGGATAAAGTTCTCAATGCAGTGTACTTGAGTAGTCAAATTTTCTTTTTGTCCCAATTGGTGATATGAGCTGGGCCTCATTTTGTTTCTGTTGTGTATTTGCCTTGCAGTGGATAAACTCACGCACAGTTGTGCTCTTAGATAGCGTGGAGAAGTTGCATGTGATTGACCGCCAGACACAAGAGGAACTGGAAACAGTGGAGATCTCAGAAGTTCAGTTGGTTTATAATAGCAGCCATTTCAAGTCACTTGCCACTGGAGGAAACGTAAGCCAGGCGCTGGTAAGAGTAGTCTCTGATCTTAGTCTCGCTTTGATGCATTTGCTGTGTTGCTTTCTCTTTCTGAAATAGGAAATTTGAGAACTTATTTTCCTGTTTTGAGGTATTTCTTTAAAAACCACTAAGCTGACATGGATGCAGGCGCATTTGTAGGCATCCAGGAATGTGAACCAAAACAATATGCCTGTTACCCTCAGAAATGTCACAATTTCACTTGATTCCAGAGTTCTAATTTTAAAATAAAAAAAAATTGAAAATTTGTGAGAAGGAATTTATAAAAATAAAGAGGTTTTAAGAAGTTTAACCTGGTGGCAATAAGCCTTGTAGATTTAAGGGATAAATAATTAGAGACAGGTAGCCTTTAATGTAAACAGAAAGCCAGATCCTGAAGCAGTGAGGAACCGGTTCCTTAATTCCTTGGACCTCAGTTTTCGGTGCCCTTGATGAACGAATTCAGTCAAGACACATAGTTGGCTGTGTAGAAATAGAGGTAGAATTTACTGTAAAGTAGACATAGAGTTACACCTTCAAGCAAGAAGGGAGGCTGCACCTCGAGGGCATTTGTCCTGAGAGTACCTTTGGATGCCTTTTCATGCATGCACAAAAGTTACTCAAGAGTTCAGGGAACAATGGGGATTGCGATGCTCACTGACACTTCTCTTAGGGAAGTGTTCTAATGTTGGCATGTTGGAATGTCCATATCTCAAAAATGTCTTCCTTGTCCCTTTTAGGTGGCCAGTGTTCCCTCGGGGGGCTTAATGTAAGAATTAGGTCTCAGGCCAAGGAAGGAGTGTCTTTAAAGAATGTTATGCTTTCTGATATCATTGGATGTAGGCCATAGCACCCAGGAATGTTGTATGCCTTGTTTGAAAATAGCCAGGTGGCCAGACATTTATCTGCAGAAATGTGCACAGTGTGTAACTTTAGAATGTCATTGTGCTCTATGTTCACTTTAGGTGTGAGACCTAAGAGGTAATTATAAACGTATTGAAGCCTTTGTTTTTTCCTTAATATAATTGGCAAAGCATGCTATTTTGAACCCTCTCCCCTTCATTCCTCAGGCCTGCTAATGACTATCTGCCTTACATTGAGCTTTGGAAATATTTGGGTAATAAGCTAAAGGCTTGACCAGGTATGAAAGCTGTGGGGATTGAAAGGCAAAAATATCTTTGAGAAAAAGAAGATTCTTTAGGTGCAGATGATAGATGAAATCCAGGAACCTAAAGGGGGAGAAGGACACAAACAAAAGTTACCATCAACCATAGTATTATCATATTATAGAAAACTACAATAATGACCTTAAGCAATTATATAGGCAGTTTATAGTTAAATCACTGAATTGTGACCTCCTGTTGCCTAAATCACAAACCTTTAAACATGAAAATTAGACTACTGTGTGATTCCCTGGCTAATTTCTTAAGTAGTAATGACAATCATACTTAATGAGTGTCTGCAGCATGATGTGTAGGCATTGTTTAAAACTCTCATAATTATAACTTCAGAGCATAAAATACTTACAACAGGGTCTTCCAGTCCTGTAGTCGAAAAGCCAAGAAAATCCAGAGTAGGAAATGGGTAGTGCAATAGAATTTACTCAAGTAATAATAATTATTATTCCATACTTAGGTATTTTGGGGGGTTTGATTGGTTTTTAAAAATACTATTAGACTTTGATTTTATACTCTTAGCCATGAGAAAGAAATGGAAATTGTTTTTACTCTTCTGCCTAAAGTAACCAATAATAATGGTAATACTAATAATAGGGGACAAAATAGAAATGGTAGTTTTCAACACGTCAGTAGTGATAGACAGAAATCTCTGACAGACTAGGGAACAAATGATCTGAGAACAGTGATTGAGCATCCAGACCTGAGAGTTTGTGGGCTGTGGCTCAGACTGTGTCCCTGAAGCCTGGAGGACTCCAGGGTGAGGAACAGGAGTGAGATTGCAGGAGACAAAGGTGGGCTGAGTTTGCAGGACAGAGTCCTGGAGAGAACACTCTCAGTGTCCTCTTTGAGAAGTGGGCAGACTACTTTATTTTGGTTAGCAAAATGCATATCAGGAAACTACCCAAGGGCGGGGAAAGAACCACTGGAAAGATTTTGAGGGAACTCTCTCCAGTGCTCACCCAGGGCTAAGCAGAGTACGCATCACACCAGCCTTTAGAAGGAGCAGTGTCATGCTTTACAGGGTTTAGGTAGAGTATGCAGAAGCATTTTGCCTTTGTAGTGGGGAATTAGGACTGAGTAAATACTTTTCTAGTCCCCACTAACAAATCCTGGAAGCAAGATCAGAAAAGAAACTGTTTCCAAGTAAAATAACTCTCTCCCAGAACAAAGCATAGGAGTAGTAATAGGAAATAGAAATATCCAGAACCCAAAATGTAAAATTCACAGTCTCTGCCCCCCAGTCAGAGATTATTAGACATGGAAATAAGAAGAAAATTACAATCTATAATGAGGATAAAAATCAAAGCTAATTTAAACCTAAGGCAGATGTTAGAATTAGCAGATAAGGACATAATAGTTATTAAAGTAATGGTCTGTAGGCCCAAAAAGTTAAATAGAGGCATGGAAGGTGTTAAAAAGATACAAATGTGAGGAACAATACTGCACAAAAGTCTTCTAGAAAGTAGAAAAGGGTACTCTTAACTCATTTTATAAGGCTAGGCAAACTCCGATAATAAAACCAAAAATTTAGTGAAGAACTCTGTAGACAGACTAATCATCTCATGAGCAAAAATCCCTTCCAAAATACTACCAAATAGAAACCAACAATGAAAAAAAATCAAGATCAAATGATTTTATCCAAGGTTACATTTGTTTTTTTTTTTGCGGCACCGGGGATTGAACTCACAACCTCGAACCTGCCAGGGCAGGCGCTTAAGGCACTGATCCCGGCCCTGGTTTTTTTTGAGGCAGGGTCGCACTATGTAGCTCAGGCCGGCCTTGCGCTCGCGTTGTAGCCCAAGCCGGCCTCGAACTCACAATGCTCCGCCTACCTCAGCCTTCCGAGTGCTGGGACAAGGTTACATTTGAAAATCAATGTTATTTACCATATTAGTAGGTTGAAAAAGAAAAACTGTGAAGTTTTCTCCATTAATGCAGAAAGAGCATTTGGCAAAATTTAATATCCATTCCTGGTTTAAAAACTTTTAGCAAACTAGGACTTACAGGGAATTTTTCAACCTCACAATCTAGGCCAACTACAAAAATCCTACAGCTAATATCATATTTAAAGCAGTACTGCCGTCAAACCAGACCAAACCAAACCAACCCTCAATGTGGTTAAACCTCCTAGTGAAAATGTAGAGGGCAGAGCAAGATGTTAAACAGTTCTGTGAGGATAGCCAGCAAAATCCAAGCAGTAGGAAAGTGTAAATGTTTCAGCTAGTCCAACAAAGGAACTTCAAAGGAAATAAAGGATTGAAAGAATAGAGGCAAAACCTACAGATTAAGAGATCTGATAACCCTAACAAGCAGGTCCAATGTGTGATCTTGATCCTAGGTTTATTTATTTTATTGGCAAGTAAAATACATAAAAACAACGAAGAAAAATCTCAATATTTGCCATTACACAATTTGAAGTCCAAACACTGGCTGAATATTTGATTTTGAATTATATTAATGTTTCCAAGTATATTAATGGAGTCATAGTTATGTTAAGACTCATTTTTAAAAAATGTATACTAAATTTTCATAAATGAAATTTGCAGAATTTGGGAATCTGTAGGGGAGTGGTAGAAACATAGATGAGACAGTATTGGTGATGAGTTGATCATTGATGAAGCTGATGGGTGGATATATTCAGGTATTAATTATTCTTTCTACTGCTGTGTGCATTTTTAAGTTCCCATAATAAAGTGTTACAAAACGTTGTCATAGTTTTCAGTTATTGACTGCATACATTTTGAAAGATATATAAATATTAACCCATTTAAGCCTCACAAAAACTGTCCAAGCTTTTTCAAAGATGGGAAAATTGAATGTCAGAAGTTTCAAATTTGTTTAATATCATAGCCAGGAAGTGACAGAGCCAAAGTCTGTGACCCAGTTTTATGAGTGAGTGTCTATTCTATGCTGCTGGGCTTGCTGATGTGATACTTTGGCTTCCTGTTTGCTCTTGGGTTTTATGTTGATACTTATTTCAGAGAACTTGGGGGTACTATTTTTCAGGCAGCCCCATTCCTTGCCAGAAGCAATGACTGTCACTGTATAAAGTGCAGGTTACCACAGTTTTCCTTCAGATTTAAACTTTGGCATGTTCTCCACATTTATCCTGAAAAATAGAAGAGCTGTTTATGTAACTAGAAACTTACTTCTTGAACTTTGGCTTTTCTGTAGCATTTCCACTGTCAGATTGGTGGTTGATTGCCACTTTTTCTCTGCTCACTTGTGGGATGAAACTACATTGACCTAAAATGTTATTGCTACAGTCAACATTCTTTAAAACATAATGAGACTTCTAATGTACTTTTTACCTTGTTAATTTTTTTTCAGGCTTTGGTTGGAGAGAAGGCTTGTTACCAATCCATCAGTAGCTGTGGTGGTCAGATCTTTTATCTGGGGACAAAAGTAAGCTCTTTCACTCTGTCATTTGGCATTTGTGTGTATCAGAGACTGTAGGCAGTTCTTGGTAAAGAGGGATAGTGTATTGTAAAATGTACACTGATCAGCAGTGGTCCAAAACTTAATACTCGGTAATCATGATTTTTAGTTAATTTCTTTCCTCCGCTTTTAGCAGATAGGATGTTTAGCAATGAGCTACATCTGCAGTCCTTTTTACTTTTTATTTTGAGGTGGGGTCTTTCTGAGTTGCCCAGGTAGGGTTTAAATTTGGAATCCTTCTGCCTCAACCTTTCAGAATGCTGAGATTACCACATGCAGTTGCTTGTTTTCTTGGTTCAGGGATATACTCTCTAATCTTCCTTAACATTTGTTTTAATGATGAGGAGGATACCTAATTATGTGTACTTATTGTACAATTCACATGGCATTTAGCTTAGGTAGTTTAGGCTACATTAAAATGCTTTCAGGCATTCGAATTAGAATAGAAATCACTGGAATAGGAACTTTCTGTATATCCATTTGTTCCTGTTCTTTTACTTATTTTCAATTTAAACACTTTTCATTATTAAAAATTTCAGCCATGCATGAGTCCTTGGGTTTGATCCCTAGCACTGTTAAAAAAAAAAAAGAAAGAAAAATGTTATCAAATCAACTGAAACAAAAATAAAATCAACCAAAATATTGTCAAATCAACTGAAAGGGAGATGAACTTGGGCTTTGCTTTTTCTTGTCTGTGGTGTTAACTCCTTTGACTTGCAATGTTTATTTGATTTACCTTTCAGTTGTGAACACTTAGGATTTAGTAAATTCTAAGATAAGCTTCTAAATTGTAGTGTGAAAAATAAAATCTAAAATCAGCTGTGAGACAACCATGTCTCCAAACAAATCTGTTAAAAAAGAAGATTTTAATTTCCTTCTCTTTATTTTTCAGTCTGTTTATGTAATGATGCTGAGAAGCTGGAGAGAGGTGAGATCAAAGTAATTTTTTATGTTAGAGCTACTGAGTTAATAGTATTGTAACATTTATTTTTTAAAAATTTTTTATTAGTACATTTGCAGTATATAATGATTAATTTTATTGTGCAGAGTTGGTACACATACACAACATGTCTCCATTCTTTTTGCATCCCCTTCCCTTTCCTTGTCGCCCCAGCCCTTCATTTCTTGGCCCCCTTCCCATTTGCAAGAGATTTATCTCCATTTCATACAATAATATGAAGTGAAGTAAATCAGACAAACAAGCTTATATATATCACATGGTTTCTGTTTTACGAGAAAACCCTAGGTTAAAGAGCAAAGTAAAACATTTTTGTTTTGACTTTGCTAAGCAGTTGGATTTCCGCTCTTTAAGAAATTTACTTAAAAACTGTTGGGTGGTTAATTTCCTAAAAACAATTATGAGTTAGTGTTAGATTTGGCTGTGTATATCAGGAAATTCATAGAAAGGGTTTAAACAAAATTTCTGTCTCATCTGAAAGTAATCCGGAGGTAGACAATCCAGGACTGGGTTGGGAGCTCCATGGCATTAAATACGCTAGCCTGTTCCACCAACTTTGTGTTTGAATTCTAGTCTCAAGGTCATTTTGCAGTCCAGTATGTCACTAGAGTTCCTACCATCAAGTTTATGATCCAGGAAGGAAGAAAGAGAAAATGAAGGCAGGCTCCTACCTTTTAAGGCAACGTCACAGAAATAGTAACAGAAGACACTCCAGTTGTCACTGACCATAGGTTTATTACATTGCCCCAAGTCAAGGGGAGTCTTAGAAATTTCCTTTAGCTGGTATATTGCTATCTCAAACTTGGGGTTTATTACTAAGGAGGTGGGACTGTTACTGTGATAAATAACTACCCGTTTCTGCTATAATGACATTGCTACTGTTTCCCCTCTTCATATTTAGGCCCTTGGCTCTCCATAGTAGCCTATATAATCATTGTATTATCTAGTATGTTAAGAAATTATTTTTCTTAGAAATATAATAGTAGCTGACATATTCTGATAATCCTGCAGAAAAAATTCAGTTAAAATAATGTTTCAATGTTAACAAAATAAATTTAGCTCCCAAGCAGTGAATTATGGAAAGAAAATAGACAGAGTGGGAATTCTGACTGATGATTGATCAGACAAAGAGATCTGACTCCTTTCATTTATTCATTTTAGAGAGTGGATCATCTCTTGAAACAAGATTGTCTCACAGAAGCCTTGGCCCTTGCGTGGTCTTTCCATGAAGGAAAAGCAAAAGCGGTAGTGGGTAAGTAAAAAAGCTCTTTTGTAAGGAACATTTACAGTGAAAACAGAAGTATACTGATATGCTACCTGGTTTGACAGATATGAAGTATTCCTTTTTCCCAACATTTTTGATATGAAGGGTATTTCTAATTATATATGTTAGCACAGGTTGTAAGGAGAAGGGCAGAACACAGGTTCTTTCCTGAGGATGTGCAATAACTTTTGTTTTATGTTGGACTTGGTTTCTTTGCAGGATTATCGGGGGATGTCAATAAGCGAAAGGCTGTTGTTGGAGATCGGGTGAGTATTTTAATGAGGTCTTCATTAGACTTCAGTACAGATTGCTTTTGTATTTGCTAATTTCTTTAGACATGATTGAATAAATAGCTACAGTTGTGGAGACAGTATATAAAAATAGGTCAGATTATAATTCTCCAGTATCAGCTTCAATGCTTTTTGATTTTATCACCCACTGCCCGTTTTTCATAATAAAATAGCAAAATAGGTAAAAGACAGCAGAAAGCAGGAAGAGATCCTGGGGATTTGGGTTCATGAGCAGTTTGCTCATGCATGCTCACTAGGGAAAGACTTCACTAAAGGACTACTGAAGAATTTAGCTTCAATTCTCATTTCCTGAGCAATTTAGGTACTATTGAGACCTAGAATGTGGAGATATTTCTTAGCAAAGATTAACAAATCAGTATTAGCTCTGAGGTGAAAAGAAATTAGCCAAGGATTAAAAACAAGTTAGGAAATAAAACCACTGAAAGTTCTAGTTGTATCATTAATACAATCACAAAGCCCAGTCTTGTGTTATTTAAGAGGGCCACATATATTAAGTGTTGAAAAACTTTAGAGACATGTTTTGATTTCAATGCAAGGCTATTTTCCTTACAGATGGTAGAAATCCTGTTCCATTATGCAGATCGTGCTCTGAAAAAGTGCCCAGAGCAGGGAAAAATCCAAGTGATGGAGCAGCATTTTCAGGTACACCTCAGGATATGACAACTTTTTTTTTTTTTTTTTTTTGGTATTCAAAGCATTATTTCAAGGCTTGATTAAATGGTTGAGTTTTGAAGAAGTGGTTATGTAGTCAGATGGGAAAACGTGAGTAAAATGGGGCCTGTTGCCTGGTGCTCAGCAACTTAATGATGTGGACAGAAAGGGTGTGTGTATGAGGGGACACATGGTGAACTGACAGCTCACAGTGGCTGACACCTTGCTGATGACTGACACTTATGTCAGTGAGACCAGCCGAAGGAGGACACTGCTAGGGTTTAAATATAGTTCTCTTCAGAGCACCTAGGACTCAAATATAGTTAAAAAAGTATGATCTATGAATTATGCTGATAAAAGGCCATTGGTTTATCTTGGAATTTAATGTAATGGAATGCCATGGAACAATTTAAAGGTATGCATATTTATTGCACAGGTTTTTCTATTTCTAGTTCTCTGTTTTTAGTTTCCAATTGTATTTGTTGCAAATCTGTTTTTCCTTCTCCATCCTTGTAGTTCCTCTTCCCCACGTCCCCTTTTAACAAATACTTGAGTGTCTAAACAAGGGTCAGCAAATTTTTTGTAAGAACTAGATGGTAGACTTTGCAAGTCATGAATGGTCTCTGTCACATCTTCATTTTTTTCTTTTTTTTTCTTTTTTTTGCTTTTTATTTTTTGTGCTGGCAATCAAACCTAGGCACTGGGCAATAGTGAATATAATGCAGAGGGTCAGTTTTCAGTCTAGTCAAAATATTTCTTACATATTAATAGAAATATTTAGAGGAAATCTTTGAAGAGCTTCAGAGCAGGGACAGGTCCTGCCTATTTATACTTCCATTTGATATTCAGAAGTTTGGAACACAAGGATAGATAGGGCAATTAAGAGTTGAATGGTATCAGAGGAGGATGGTGTTTGGTGTTTTGAAATGAAGTGTTACCACAGTATTGAGATTCTGGTAATAGGTTTCAGTGCTGTTTGACTGGAGAGTTATTAAATTTTTCAGTGGAGGAGAAATAGGCCCAGAAAAATTATAAAAAGTAAATAACCTAAGAGGAAAATATATGGCAGAAAGAAAGGGTACAAAACTGTCTAAGAACCATGTCCTGTGTGGAGACTGAGCTGCTGCACATGAACCTTTGGGGGACACGCTCAAACCCTGTCCAGACCAACATACCTTTTATGCATGTTAACTCATTTAATTCTTACCATACTTCTAAAGGGCAAGAAGTGGTATTACATTCATAAATGACATCAAGGCACAGAGAGGTTAAATAACTTGGTGCAGGTTACTTAGCTAGGTGATAGAGTGAGGATTTGAAACCAAGGGGTTGAGCTTGGGGAGCCACATCTGGAACATCACACTGTGCCATAATAGAGCAATAGTGCTTACTTTTCACCCTTTCAATGAGCACCAAGAAGGGTTTAAAATGAAGAAGTCCATGTAAGTATATTAAAGAAAAAAACTGAAGCTCAGCGTATGTTTCACATATAGTTTCATGATGATTGTTCATGACCTGGTGGTATCAAAACCCCAGGTACTTACTGTTGCATGATCTGAGTCACCATTAATCATTTTCAGTGACTTTGAGTCAATTTGCAATAAGGTATTCTTGATCCAGTGCAGGTGTCTAGGTGGGGAGACAATTTATTTCATTCAGGAGAACAGTTTTCTTCAGAAAAAGGTGATCTTTGGCCTGTTAAAATGAGTAAAATGCATACATAACCACAAATCTGCTGTTCTTAAGTGTTTAACCATAAATATTTAATCATAAAATAACCATAGTATTATTATGTAGATTGGCTCTTAAAAAAATTTTTTTTAAAGATTGAGTTTAGGAAACTGTTTGCCAATAACCCTATGGCTTGTTTAGTTTACCTTGAAATGATCATGTTAAACACATATAATTGCCTTTTTGAAAAATGAGGGTAGTATATTCATAGAATGCCTGACATATCATCTTGATTTCATTAAGGTATTTGTCCAATTTTTCCATTTTCCTATTGACTGAAATAGATTAGTAAATAGTAACTAGTAAATTTACACCTAATTTACAGCTAGATAAACATCTCTACCCCCAGAATTATGTTTGATAGTTTAGTGTTACATCATAGAACTCTTTTCTTTTGTTTTTCTTTTTTCTTTTCTGGTACCAGGAATTGAACTCAGGGCCTCGCACTTGCCAGGCAGGAGCTGCACTGCTGAGCTATATCCCCAGTCCTCGTATCCAAATATTTATATTGATTTAGATGAAGAATTAGTGACTTGCCTATTAGATAGCACCAAGAATCAAGTTCAAGTTGACCTCGACAAGAAAATGTAATCAAGATTATTACAGGGTGAAATTTAATAAGAATAAACATCAAGACTTGCATTAGATACAAATAATTAAGTCACATGAATATTATTGGATTAGGAAGATCTTGCTGGATAGGATTTTAGCTGTCTACAAATTCAGCCAGAGCCAAGTGAGTGTTAAGGCTTAGATAAAAGACAGGTATCACTGGGCTACCTCCTGGGAAGGTATTTTGTGAATTGTCAACAAACTAACCCACACCCCACAACTAAAACTGTGGAAGGATTTAAAACAGTTGTAACACTGGGTTGTTTCATTGGAGGCAAAAGTAACATGCTTTCCTGTTGATGATGAAGGGCTGCTGTATGGAATTTACCCATTATTGTAGAGGGAAAGCTAGGAAAAATGGGTAGGAATTAGGAGAAAGTGCCTTTAAAATGACCTGATGATGTAACAGCTCTTGGATTTAGGACCTCCTATTATTGAATGTGTTCAAATAAAGGGAGGATGGCTGCTGACGGGTGTGATTTAAAGACTTTCTTTGCTGAGTGAGACAAGCTGAGATTGTGTGTCAGTATCAAGAAACTATTATAGGAAACACAGGTAGCCTTGAATTCAGTTAGCTGAAATTTCTATTAAGAGTGGTTTCCATGTCAGAATACTGAGAATTTGTATTTTGCCAGCAGGTGGCACTCATGCCTACTGCCTCAATTTTAATCTTTAGGTGAGGTTCCCTTTCCCTCGGAGGTAAAATATGTAATACTGTTCACATCCAGCTTCCTCCAAATGTTGATCAGTATTTTATCCTGTTTAATTGTAGAAAATCTTGTGATGTTCCAGCTTCTGTTTGAGAAAAAATTTGAACCTGTTATTGTATAACTAATAGAAAGAACAAGGAATTAAAGAGTTCTGTCTCATATAACTCAAAACTTGCTGATTCTTCTGCTTTTGCTTCATTGCACGTATGTATGTCCAAGTATTCTCCACCTTAAACAGCGTCAGATGCAGCAAACAAATCCTATCTTTACCTGACTCCATCCCTAATGTCTGATGCTTCTCGTTTCTGCCCTCTTTTTAGAGCCAGATATCTGCAGAGATGTCTTCATTTCTGCCATGTCTATAAATTCTGCAGGCCCTTTTGTTCCTAGTCTTATTGATCCTCAGTAGCCTTCCACAAATTAATGTCTTTTTTTCAAGTACTGTGAATTGAACCCAGGGCCTTTACACTGCTTCCCCCCCCCCCGCCCCCAGAATCACAGGCATGTGGCAGCACACCAGCTCATTAATGACTTCTTGAATGAGTCTGTCTGGCGTGGCTCGTATCATTCTTTCCCGTATTTTCTCTATCTCTCTGGCTGCTTATTTGCTGTCTTTCTTCTTTTTTCTTTTCTTCTTAACCAGTAAATGTTGAAATTCTTTATAATGTTACTCTATTTTTGTATCATTTCTCAAGATTCCTGGGTACCATATACTTTGAAATTATTTGAATATATTGTTAAAAAATGCTTTTTCTTGAGTTATTTCCCGTAACTACTGAATCAGACTCTGAGATTGGTGGCCAAGATTTGTAATCAGCCCCCAAAATGACTCCTAAGCACATTAAAGTTTAAGAAAAGAAAAAAAAAAAAAAAGAAAAGAATTATTACTTTACGTTCTTTCCTTTGGTAGAGTAGACTGATGACTAACCAGTATTTCCTGCCACAGTTGTTTTTCTGAGTTTTGAAGGTTTGTTTAGTTAGTTGCCCATTTCTATCTGTTTGGATGTTTAAAGGTGCAGAAAACTCACGAGCTTTTCCTTCACAAATCATTCCTCTTTCCGTGAATGAATGCATCAGTACCTAAAGCAAGTGGAGTGACTCTTGTCTTTCACTTGTTCCACTTTGTTCATGTCTGCCTTCTGACCGTGGCTCTAATCCATTTATATCATGCCTTGAATTTTGCCACTGTCCCAGTCCATGTGGTCATCATCTCTCTTGGTACATTATAGTTGCCCCCTAGTTGATTTTCCTATACATGTTTTTACTGTACTTTATTCCATTTTCCATACAGTAGCCAGAGAAATATGTATCAAATCTAGAAATGATCCTTCCCTGGTTTTAATGAATTTGGAGTAAAGACTAAATTTCCTGACTGTCTTTAAGGCCCTGAGTGTTACACCCTTGGATAACTGCCCCTGGTTCTTTATATTCCCACCTTGCTAATGTGTTTTGTGTCCCTAATCTCTTATCTTGGAATCTTTGCCCTTAGTGTTCTCTCTATATAAGAAATTCTTCCTCATTTCTTTTTAGCCTAACTCACTCCTGTTTACTTTCAGATCTGTACTTAACTGACCCTCAGATTCAGACAAATCCATTTCTTTGAACAATATTGTGCACTGAAATTATTCATGTGGTGTTAGTCTTTCACAGCTACACTTGTGTAAGTCTGGAGATCTGCATAAGTCTGGAGATCTGTATGATAAGTTCAGGGATCTTGTTGGATTTTTGTCACTGCTGTATTCTCAGAATCTAGTTATTGCCTTTAGTAAATATTTGTTGAAGGAATTTAAAAAATATGAATATGTTGTATAAAGTGTTTGCTTTAGAAATATATTTTATATCTAACTAGGAGTTTTGCAACCCATATCTCCATAATTATATACATATATATTTATATATTTCTCTCTCTCTCCTAACTAGGAGTTTTGCAACCCATATCTCCATAATTATATACATATATATTTATATATTTCTCTCTCTCTCCTAACTAGGAGTTTTGCAACCCATATCTCCATAATTATATACATATATATTTATATA
>RJWM01005021.1:0-29728 GCA_004363535.1 Dasyprocta punctata | reverse complement strand
TATATATACATATATATTTATATATTTCAATGGGCTACATTGAACTCACTTATGTAGCCCAGGCTGGCCTCACACTCATGGTAATCCTCCTGCCTCAGTCTCCTGATTGCTGGGACTACAGGTGCACACTACCATAGCCAGCTCCATATTCATGGCTAATATTATTGTATTCTGCATGCCTGGCAACTATCCTACTTCATACCAAGAACATGCTTAAAAGATGACTTTTATTATTTATCTGTATGTTACAGTAAGTGGACACATGCAGAGGTTGACCTTCCTAATATCATAGAGCCACAAGAGACCCAGGCCGTCTAGCTTAGGATCTTGGTTGACCCTGTACAAACTAAACTATGTTTCTTCCCACAATATTCCTTAATAACCTCAGATAATCTCACTATTCTTTGGTAATATCAGAGTTGTTAGTCACTTTGAAATACAGAGGACAAAGTAATTAGTGAGTTTTGGAAGATAATGAAATACATTCAAAAGTGAAAATATACATGAATTAATTTTAGGATGACTGTGGTAAACATGATTCATTTTAACTGATTCATTTGAATTCCAATGTTCTCAAACTCAGAACCTGGTCACTTAATGATGGAAGCAGTATTTTAGGCTATTTTATTAAGCTATATGCTGATAGATAGATAGATTGATTGATTTATGAAACAGGATTAAGATATAAATAAATATGAGGCATGTTAATGTGAGTCAAGCTAAAAGGATTTCAAAAATAATATAATTTAGAAATTTTAAAGAAGCCTTTTGTTAATTTTTATCAAGCTCTCCTTTGGGCTACATTTAATGCTTGCCTGAGAATTGATCATTCAAGGTCATTATAATAGCAGTTGTAGGCATATATTGTACTAAAAGGACATGTGGAGAGTGACTAAAAAACCAAACACAGAGTGAAGCGTTAGGCATTTTCCTTGTGTAACCCTTACTTCCCCAAGATGATTTGAGGAGAGAGAGAAAGAGAGAGAGAAAGAGAGACTCAGAGAGAGGGAAAGAGAGAGCAAGAGAACGAAAGAGCAAGAGAATGTTGCCTGCCTCTGATAGCTCATGTAAATCTATAAGAATCAAGTTTTTATTACCTGAATGACTTTTTAAAATATAAATTGAGAGAATTAATGCTGTTGCTCTGAAAAGCAAAGGAATCTGCAGCATCTGTTATCCCATTTCTTTCCGGATCGTCTCTATGAAATAAGGAAGCCAGAGGTTCCAGCTTTGTGTGGCAGTTGTTACGGTAGTCCCAGTGCAATAAAACAGTCTGTCCTGTCACTCAACGGCAGGCTGAAATTTAGGTTTTCTGTGACCCCAGTTTTTTATTTGCATATCCATATTGCCTTCTTTAGTAAGTCTTAAATATACACAAATGTCTAACAAGAGAAGCAGCTTACTGGCCAGTTAAGGATTCTGAATTAAAATAGAGGTTAAAGAAATATCCACCCCTTCTTAAGTTTGGAGATCAAAAACTCAGCCATCTCCTACTATAATTTTCTTAGTCATTTCTTGGTTGCTCAGGCACTTTTTCAATAAAGGTTCTTTGAGTTATTGTGTCCTCAAATTGTTAATCTGTAGTTTTTCTATTGAAAAATATTTTGACTTTCATTAAGGATCTTGGAAATATTGCTCCATCATCTTCTGGCATTGAATGTCACTGTGGGGAAATCAGAGGCTAGCCCTGATTTTTTTTTTCCTCTGTCGTAAATCACAAATCTTTTTTCCTGGCTATTTCTTTTTGGAATCTAGCAAATATATAGCATTGAGTCTCAGTGTAAGCATTTTACATCATTTTCTTCTTTTTATTTTTCTATGAATTGTATATTGAACTGTTCGTTGTTTCCCTGTTTTAATTTTCTTGTTTAGGGACTCCAGTTATACATATATTGGCATTTTTCCTCTTACTTTGTCCCTCCTTCTTTGCCTCTCCTCCTCCTTCCTTTCCTCTTTCCCCTTTCCTTTCTCTGTTCGCTCCCACCCCGTTACTTCACTCAGCACTAAGTTCTCTGCAGGCCGGTTCCTGCCCACCATTCTTTTAGTGTCCAATTAGATAGGTAAAACATCCTTTTACTTAAGATACCAGTGGTATCCTGATTGCTGATCCAGTAAACATTTTTCAGATTTCATTCATTCTCAGCACTGTTTTTAAAGTGATGACCATTTCTTTCTTTTGAAAGTTCTTTGTATCCTGTCAAAAGCTGTGAATGTGTGTTCCTCTCATTTTAAAACCTCTGCGGCTGTCTGAGTTGGATTTTGTTTCTATCCTCTGATCATCTCATAAGTATCAGGCTTCTCCAGGATTTAGGCCATTATTGACTGCTTTTTTTTTTTTTTTAATTGTCCCTGGAGAGTTTTACTCTAATGCATTGTTTTCTCTGATAAGTTAGAAATCTGTGTCTTTAACCCAGATACTTCAGATTACTACAGGTTGAGTATCCCTGATCCCAAAATCTTAAATATAATGTGTTCCAAAATACAAAACTTTTGAGTGTTGGTGTAGCACCACAAGTGGAAAATTCTGTGTGTGACTTCCCATACTGTGTTGCAGTCAGAATGCAAGTACACTCAAAATACTGTAAAAAATTACCTTCAGGCTATGTGTGAGGTGTATGTGAAGCCTTTTTAAAAGAATTCTGTGTCTAGATGTGGGTGCCATCCCTACTGTAAGTCAGTCCCTGCTTCTTCCTTTGCGTACAGTGACAGCCTTCTATCTTCATTCTTGCTTTTTCAACCCTTGGACTCACCACAGTGAGCTGAACAAATATATAACCTGATGTTAGCTTTCCATTGAACCTTACAGTCTATCCACAGGACTTAGCCACTTAACTTACTATTTTGTATCTTTAATAATGTTAAATATAGTTTCTAACAGTTAATTATATTATTTGATGTTTTGGAGAGATCTGCTATTGTTTGTTGTTCCTGATGACATTCATTGTGGTTCATTGTTTCAAATCTTGCATTTTGTGCACATCTTCAATACTCAAAATTATCAATAGTACTTATTTTGTCTGACTTTAGGACTGTCTCCAAGGAGTTTTTGAATTTGCTTCTTTCAAGTGATTTAGGAGTATTCTTTTTTAGGATCACGTTTTATGTTAATTTCTTGGCTAGGTCGTTCCCATGCTAAGGTGATAGTGCTAAGTTTAAATACCACATCTGCCTAAGGGTAGGGTCTTGAATATAGATTCTTCAGGTACAGATTTACCCTCACTGAATCCACCTGCCCCAGACAGCCTCACTGGTGATCTTCCTCTGCCTATAGGAAACTGCAGCTGCAGCTTTTCAGGGAGCCCACTTTTAGGCAGGTCCTCTGCTTCAGTTCGTGTATCATGGGGGTTTGAGGCTTCAGCCTCTTTCTGGCATTAAAACCCAAGCTCTTCTGTGACCAACAAACCTACAGGATAGTGTCATTGACAACTTGGGGGCTTTGGTTTTCGGTCCTCTTTTTACTTTTAGACCCTGAGTGTTGTCCTTGTTTTCCTGGGAGCTCAGCTATATTTTAAAGAATGTTTAATAGATTTCCCTCAGCATTCCTCAGGAGTCGTCTTTTCCCCTCCCCATTATTTAGCCCACTGTTCTCATTCAGGGTCGAGACTTGATACAGCCCTAAACCTTTTTAAGTCTATGATTTTGGCTCCATATTGTCAAGTCTAAATAAGATTATAAATCTAGTCAGGAGGAATATTGGTGATAAGGGAGCATGGGTCCGGGATAGCTCTTCTAATCCTTTCAGGATTGCAGGCCTTTCTTCACATTCCACTCTTAAATAAGAAGGGACCTTAGTTTTGACCTTTTTTCTAGTAGATACCAGCATGCAGGGTTTTTTTCCCACATTCCTCCCCCTCCTTCCACTTGGGCTGGGTTTTTTTTGCCTAGAATCTAGGCCTTTTAGGATTTTTAAAAGGAAACTAATGCCCTGTAACCAGCAGAAAATGAAAAGTGTACTATTGAAATCTGAATCTTGGTTATTGACAGTTAACAGTCATAATAAACTGCCTTTTCTTCTTTAAACTATTTCTTTTGAAAAAGGCCAAAATTATAGGTTTCCATTTACTTTATATGAGTCCATGCATGATGAATTTAAAGTAATCAAAGTATTATGAAACTGAGAAGTTAAGTCAACCTTAAAATATCTGGTTTGGAGAATTATGACAACCTTAGTCATCAGAGCCACCAACCGGACCAGCTATTTTCTATTAGCACTATGATATGTTTTCTTCTTTTCTTTCTTTACAAAGTTTTTAGGTAAATTGCATTATTTTTAGTGTTTGTTTTAATGTTGTAAACTCTTTATAATTTCACATACATATTTAAGTAGCAAAATTTACCTATTTTTTCCATGTTGTGTACTGAATTTCAGTGAATGTCTCCTTTACCCTTCTCTACTTTCCCCTCTCCTCCACCTCCTGCTTCTTTTGTTACGAAGCTGCAGTAAACACCTTAGTGCACAATTTTTTTCTTAAATGTATTTAATGTAAATTTCCAGAAATAGAATCACTGAATCAAAGTATTTTCATGTTTTTAAGACTTTTGGCACATAGTGCCACATAGTGGTCCAAAGTTTTATCATCTTAACAAGCGGCATCTTAATCAGACCTCATCTGTTATCAGTGGGCCATGGACAGGGGAATGGGGCTGATGCTTTCTTTATGTTTCCTCTACAGGATACAGTGCCTGTCATAGTTGATTACTGCCTTCTACTGCAGAGAAAGTGAGTATGCATTGCCTGTCAAATTCAATTATTTTGAACCCAGGTAGCATCTTCTTTATGTGCAGTTCACTGTCATGAATGCTGTAAATTTGACTGGATAGGTTTTTTTTTTTTAAAGTTAGAGAAATTTCATTCTTTAACATTTTTCAGTTCATTTATCTAATAAACTTTACCTTTCTGAGCAGGTATTTATGGGCATATCATTGATATATTTGTGTGGCATGCTAATGGAAGCAGAGAACATAGTAAACAAAAGAGTAGTACCACTTAGGGAGCTTCAAAGTAAAAAGATGTGATTTGTGTACTGTATATATTCTCTTTTTTTAAAGCATATGGACTCTCACTAAAACACAGTAGTTCATAGCATCCAAAAGGCTAGATTCATTTTGTTTAAAAGACATCAGTGTAAATAAACTCTCAGTTAGGCTTTGTTGATTTTAATAGTAACTGTATAAATTAAGGAACATGTGCTAATTCAATTTTTCACACATAGTAATACTTAGGACATTAAGTCCTTGTCAGGAGGGTAGTTATTTGCTGTGTCAGACCTTTGACTAAGTCACAGTTAGTAATGTTTCTGCTTATTTGGGGCTGAAATTTATTTTAAGTATCATAAATAATTAATGAACTATATTGTATTTATGGTAGGGATGTTGTCAAGAATGTTATATTATACGGTATATTGTAGTCTTTGTAAGAACCTAAGGGAGAAGTTTCTTTTAGGTAGCAGGGCCAGAAATACTGTTGCAACTTTGAGCAGCCAGCTGACCCTGAGTTGATGGACACTGAATTGAGTAACCTAATCATAGCCTCTTAGAAGGCAAGGCCATGATAACCTGTCTTTGCTTAACCAGGTGTTCTCATTACCCCACTTTTCTCATTCACTTTCTTGTCATATTTTTTAAAAACATCATTAATAGTTTATGGGTCAGTTTTATGTATATTTTGTTTCACTTAATCCTATAATTAAGAGAGGAAATGTCCTCATTTACAGATAAGAAAGTAGAGATAAAGAAATGTTCCTAATACTACGTACTGCAATCCACTCAAATCTATAAGTTGTGATAATTATAGTGTGATGAATGAAATACCTGAAAGACTAAATTTTATTCCGAATAAGAAGATACATTCTAGTCTAAATAAAATTACTTCTACCTAGAGTGATACCTGCCATAAAGCAGCTATTCAATGCTCGACGGCTGAATTAACTAAATAATTCTGGTCTGTAGGGCAACTTGTGATCCTTATCTGGAACATCTGAATGCTCTTACAGTGGCATAAAGTCACAATGGCCCTAAATGGCATAAAGTCACAATGGCAAAATGAAGGGTAATATAGGGTAAAAACAAAAAATAGGTTTTTTCTTTCAGAAGTATTTTGTGTTAGTCTCAACAATGTTCTAGATATAAGCATTTCTTCTGCATGATTTGAAAAAGCAAATATTGTTCAAGTTGGCTTAACCTACTGACTGGCTGAGAATGCAACTGTTTCTACATTAAATCATATCTCTTATTACAGAAGGTAAAATCTTATCTAGGTTTTCACCAAATTAGAATGTTTATTTCTTCTTTATTTGAATCAACTTCTTTCCTGTAATTTTTCCTGACCCTTGAGAATGTTTTCTGACTCTTGAGAACATTTTCTTCTGGGATGTGCCAGAAACAAATGGAATGTATATATATATATATATACATACATATATATATATATATATATATATATATATATATATATATGTATATATATATATTTTGTTGTTGTTGTTGTTGTTGTGGCACCGGGGATCGAATTCACAACCTCGTGCCTGCCAGACAGGCACTTAAGTCATTGAGCCAAACTCCTGGCCCTAGTATTTTGAGACAGGGTCACACTATGTAGCTCAGGCTGGCCTTGTGCTCATGTTGTAGCCCAAACTGACCTCTAACTCAAAACGCTCCTCCTACCTCAGCCTCCGGAGTGCTGGGATTAAAGGCCTACACCACCACGCCCGGCTTAACAAATGGAATATTTGTTAAGGGAGATCTGAGAGAGAATGCCAGCAGCCATAGTGTATTCCTGACCTGCGAGGGGAGCGGGATTGCAAGGGTACTTTTTCCAGCTTGTCTGGTCCTTTTCATAGTTCTTCCCACAGTTTAAAACTTGAATTTTGAGCATAAGGTCTTAAAGTCCACTGAACTTGTAGATGTGTGTGTGCGTTTCTGTGTGTGTGTTTCAGTACTGAGAGGTGGACCCTTCACACTGAGCTTTATTTCCAGCCCTCCTCATTTTAAATTTTTTACTTTGAGACAGGATTTCACAAAATCACTCCGTAACCCATGCTGAGCTCAAACTTTTGACCCTCTTGCCTCAGCCTCTCAGGGTGCTGGGATTGTAGCTGTGCACCACCATCACGTCCAATTTGTTTTTACTTTTATGAGTAAGGAGACCAGCCCAAATTCACGTTGAATTGACTAAACTTCACTTATATTTAGTGGGAATTAACTCACTTGATTCTGGCTGTACATGTAGTTTGGATTGGCAAGTGTTCTGATTGGTGAGGCCCCAGCTTCCTTTAAATAGTCTCTGAATTTGTAATTATCTCATAATTAAAGCTATTCTTCACCTTTTAGTAATTATAAACTTGATATTTATAAAAAGTGAATTTAACCATTTTTCTCTATTTGAAGTTTAAATGATAAACTCAAAACTCCAGAAATTATTTTTAGTGTGAGTATTACTCAAAGGAAGTTTGCAGAAAGATCTTCAATGGCTTTCTATTATTTATGATGGCTTTTCTGTTATACTAGCTAGAGGAAGCTAAACTTGAATTTGATAAATAATAAGAGTGAAGTAAGCCCTTCTAAGAAACAAAGTCAGCACCCTAGAGAATAATGCCTAAATATAGAAAAAATATGAGCACTAAAAACTATTTTTGTGTGTGCTTTTCTCTCTTCTTCTTCTTCTTCTGCTACCCTCAAATATACTCTCCAAGAATGATGAAACTATGTCCTAGAATTTTGTTTCATTTTTATTTTGAGGTAGAGATGCAGGTTGGAGTTGCTGAGTCTTATTTTTTTATTTCTTTATTATAACTTCTAATTGGTTAAGAAGAAAATGTGTAGTCTTCTCATTAATCTTATCAGCATTACATCATGCTGATGTAATGTCACAGGAGTGCCTTTTCTGTCAACTTTTGTACTCTATTTAGTGAATTTTTAACTTTGTTTAATTTTCTTTCCCAAGGCTTTTTGTGCTGAACTAAAATATATGATTATCTTTCTTAGCATGTCATTCTTAACAGTACATCACACAGTACAAGGGCGAGCCAGTATGACATTTTCTGTGAATTCATTAGAGTTACTTTGGTACTCCGATTTTTTCTTATAGTAAAACTTTATTAATCTCAGGTTTTTTTGCTTGAGTAGTAATTGGTAATTACAAATAATGTGATGAACTATTGATTAAAATGAAACTAACATGAAAAATACTCTGATAAATGTGAAGCCAAGGGAAAAATGATGGAAAAATTACATTTAAAAAAATAGATACGGATTTTACCCCAGGATATTGCAAATGCTTTTTATTGAAAGGTGGCATGTGATTCTGGTGGAGTTACAGCCGAACTATTTCTCATTTGTCCCAGCATTTAGATGAGACAAAACCCCATCCCACTGGTTTCAAGAGTTTCCTTGGTCTTATAGAACTTGTCATGTGGATAAGCCATCTGCCATTTTCCACAGTTGACTTGATGCATATAAAGTATGTTTAGATTAAATAAATCAGTGATCCTAACTGGTAAATATAATTAGCATAATTTTGTATTAAAAACAGAATGGATGAATAAATGAATGATAGAAGACAATGCAATTTATAAATGGATACAATGGAAAATACTCCATTTTGCCTTTTATCAAAGATTTAAAAACCGTGATACTATTTAATTTGTACTTAATAAATTGTCAGGGGAAAAAAACCCTCAAAATTTTCCAGAATGAGGAAGACTATGCATGTAGATGTTTATTGTGATATCATTCAGAATAGTGGAAATAAGTGACATGTCCACCACAGGAATAGTTCAGCAAATCCTGGTGTCTCATCATACTGAAGCATTATGAGTTAGACAAGATAGTAATTTTGAAGAATAAGTAACTGCAGAGAGAGGGAAACTCTTGTACTCTCTTTATAGGAATATAAATTAGTAGAGCCAAAATGGAAAACAGTGTAAGTACTCCAAATTTAGAACTAAAACTACCATATGATCCATCAGTTCCACTACTGGGTGTATGTCCAAAGGAGAGGAAATCTGTGTTAAAAGATATGTGCTTTCCCACATTGACTGCAGCATTTGTTCATCATATCCAAGACAGAGGATCAGCTTCACCTATCAGCAGATGACTGGATAAAGAAAACATCACACACACACACACACACACACACACATACACACACAGAATACTGTTTAACCATAAAAAGAGTAACATTCTGTCAGTTTGTGGCAACATGGATGAACCTGAATGCTAAGTGACATATCAGTCACGGAAAAGTGCTGCATGTTTTCTCTTATATGTGGAAGCTAAAAACAACTGATCTTAAAAGTAGACAGGGAAGCAGTGGTTAACAGGGGCTTGGAAAGCAGGGGAGGAGGAGTGTGGAGAGAGGTTGGTTACAGTGTATAAAAGTGTAGCTAGATTGGAGGAATAACCTCTAATGTTCTGAGCTCAGTAGAACAACTGTGTTGGACCACTAATTGTATACTGTATTTCAAAATAGCTAATAGTAGGGAAATGCAAAATTATGGTACATGTGTGAGGTAATTGAGATGCTAATTATGTGACCTGACCATTACACTCTGTGTGCTTGTATGGAAATGTCATAATGTACCCCATAAATAAAATGAAAAGTATATTTTTTAATTGCAGACTTCCAAATAATTAGAGTACCTACTTAGAATAATGCTTACTGTATAATTCTGCCTGAAATCAGAATTTAGAATATTTATGCCGAGTATAACTAAAATCACTTATGGACTATTTATGGAAGAGATAGGAAGTAAGGCACTTAAACTATTTTTTTAAAACAATTGTTTCTGCAATAAAATGTTTCTAGTTATATATTTTTAAAATTAAAATGTTTCTTCCTTCTCCTACCAATAGTCACTGTCCAAAGCTGGGTGTGGTGGCACACGCCTTTAATCCCAGCACTCGGGAGGCTGAGGTAGGTGGAGCATTGTGAGTTCGAGACCTGTTTGGGCTACAACGTGAGCGCAAAACTGGCCTGAACTACATAGTGTGACCCTGTCTCAAAAAACTATGGCTGGGAGTTTGGCTCAGTGGCTTAAGTGCCTGCCTGGCAGGCACAAGGCTGTGAGTTCGATCCCTGGTGCCACAAAAAAACAAAAAATAAAACAAAACAAAAAAACAAAAAGAAAAAACCTCACTGCCCAATGCCTTGGGGAAGCAGGTTAGTTAGAGTTAGATAAAGAAGCTTACTGCAGCTTACTAGGAATACAGTATTTAGATCCTAAGAAGGAGGACAGGATAAATAATGAATTATCCTTTGTTTCCCTGGCTTCATCTTGTTTGCCCTCCTCACCTGCTCTCCCGTCAGTAGTACTGTTGGTAAGGAGCAGAGTGCTGTATTAAACTGAGCACAGGATTTAGGCCAGAGGCTGGGATCAGATCCTCTCTTTAAGCTCACGATGTGCCTTTCAGCAGGTAGTCTAACCTCTCCCACTTCTCTTATTTATAAAAGAAATATTGGGAAGGTTGAGTTGCTGTCTGTAAAAAGGGTTTTACAATAGAAAGTGCTATAAACATGCTATTACTGTTTTAGTAAATTCATGAAGAAGTTGAAATAGGGAAAAAATGAGACTTACAGCCAGCTAAATTTAATGCATATTTGAAATGTTACTAAAATTATTTTTTTCTCTTTTTGTTATAGGGATCTTTTATTTAGCCAAATGTATGATAAGTTAAGTGAGAATTCAGTGGCCAAAGGAGTGTTTTTGGAGTGTCTTGAACCATATATTTTAAGTGATAAATTGGTGGGGATCACACCCCAAGTAATGAAAGACTTGATTGTTCATTTCCAAGATAAAAAGTTGATGGAAAATGTGGAAGCCCTCATTGTCCATATGGATATCACCAGCCTAGATATTCAGCAGGTAAGTTTATAGATGCTCTGCTAATGTACAGATAAATATTACTCCTTTATTCACTATCTTACTTGTATGATCAGGCCTCACGCTGCCTCCTATATAGTCGTTATTTATTGAGCACTTTTGGTAAGATGTCTTGGGAACTTGTATTTGTCAGTGTGTCTTAGTACTGTACATAAGTGAATGCTAGATAATAAATGCCTATAAGCCAGAGATCATGTCTTCTCTCTCTGGCATTCTCCAGCACTCTTGGTATAGAGTTTACATTTATTAATTACTTAATCAATGCTTGGTGGATACTTTATCAGTTTGTTCTCTAATACCGTTTTCATCTAACAAGTGAATTTCAGCAATGATTACTTTCGCATGAATAAAAGAATATTTTTGCCTTCAGGGAATGATGCCATTTTTAAAAGAGCTGGTATATGAGGCCAGAGTCAAGTTCTGAAATGCAGAGATCAGGGGAGAGGCAAATTATAGCACAGTATTTCTTAGCATGAACATTCATCCAGCCCAGTGTTTTATAATATACCTCCAGTGTATCTGAGGTTCCCACAATAAATTTTTAGTTCTTAATTAACAGTTGGTATCTACTCTGGCTTAAGATATTTCACTATTTCTTTATTTAATTCCATATTAGTCCTAATGATGAGCAACTTATTGCTGCAAAAGTGCTAAGCCCTTTTGAGTTAAAATTCAATATAGGTGACTTATAAAATTTAGACCAAAAGTTCTTTTTAAAGTATGCAGAATTGCATAAAATGGAGGGCTTGGATAAAATGGTTACTGTTCTCTTTCTGGAAGTTCTTGATGAATGCCTGCAAATTTACAAAGTAAAGCCAGATCTTTTTTTTTATGCATACCTATTATATGGGTAATTTGGCATAGTCTGTGCTCTGACAATAGTCCAATAATTTGAAAGCTTGTTATCTATCTAGCTTTATATACCTTTCATATATAGGAGAAATTTTTATTTCCAACATTTTTCTGCTTTCCCCCAACCATGTAAATATGCTGTAGTCTTTTTCTGGTTAAGACAGCAATTAAAAACTTCTCCCATCAGTCTCTTATCTATCTATATCTAGCCATCCTCTTTTCCCCTCAGGTGGCTGCCCCAGCTCACTCCTCTTAGTAATAGCCACATTTCTTAAAAACAGTGACTGGGTTGCTATTTCCATCTTTTTCACACCCTGATAACTTTTCATCTTCGCTTTCACTAGAGTCAGCAATAGACTGTTCACTACGTCAGATACTATTTTTCAATCCTGATTGTGCTTACACCTTCCACGGTGTTTGTTCATCGTGTTAGAAGTTTTTGAATATCAGATTAAGGATGCTGCAACTACCTCAGAGGGGAACAAGGCTCGCCCTCTCATAACCTTACATTTTAGCAGGAAAATTTGACAGTAAACAGATAAATACAAAACAAACTAGAAAATATACTCCCAAGAAAGTATTATGTTAAAAATCAAACAACAATGTGATAGCAAAAGAATGAGAAGCTACCTTAGATTGGCTAGTTACAGAAAGCCTTTCCAAGGAGCTAACACTGAGTCTTGGGATCTGAATGATAAGAAGGAATCAGCAATGTAGAGATCTTGGAAGAGAAGGTTGTTAGGTGAAACAACTACAGCAACAGAAGGCAGGGAGGGGGTCTGCATTGAGTATTGACCTCAGAGAAGAAAGGCAAGCAGATCTGGAGCTTGATGAAAGGGAGGTAGACTTGAGGACAAGATACACATTTTTCTATTTTATTCTAAGTACAATTAAATCATTAGAATTTAAGCAGGATCACTGTGCCCGAGATCACAGTGAGAAAGAGAGAGCTGGCCTGACTTTGATTGCTTTGGGGGTAAAACTGATTTGCAGATGAATTGGATAGGAGGATGTGGGAGTGTGGAAATGAGAGAATTTAAAGGAGATTCATAGTAGTTTTTTTGGCTTGAGAACAGGGATGGTGATTCCTTTAAGAAGGTTGGAAGACTGAAGCAGTTATTAATCTGAGAAACAAAATCAGGAGTCTTGCTTTGCCATGAAGATAGCTGCTTCTCATCCAGGCGAAGATATCACAGATGTGGCGGGAGGAGTAAGAGGAGGAGAGGTGGGGCTGAAGCCACAGTGCGTTAGTCATTAGTAAAGAGACGCCTGTTGATGGCACTGGCTGAGGAGATGCCATGGAGAGAGGAGAAGAGGTTCTGGCACAGGGCTCCCCCTAGGAAAGATTCTCACAGGACACTTCTCTTCCATTTTTCTACTTATTGCTATGGTCACATCCTACCGTTCTCCTAGCCAACCTCTACTCTTCTACTCGAGCCCTCTTGTCATGTAATAGTATCATGTAGCTCTCATAGGAACAGAATATACAAATATCTCATTCTGCAAGACAGAGCTATTCCTTTGCTTAGATATTTTGTCTGATTGATTTCTCGCCATCCTCCTTCCACCACAGGTCCTTCATGCTTACTGCCTTCTGTCTGCAGGCTCCCTCGATTCCACTTCTTTTGGCTCATTTGCCTGCATCCTTTGAGCCTAGCTTAAATGTTCTTCTCTTGGGGATGACTCTGATCTGTAGACTAGGTTAGGTTTCTTTATAATGCTTATCACATTTATAAATAGTGAATTGTTTCTGTAGTTGATTATCTTCCCCAAATCTTAACTGACCATTTTGTGCACATCCTTTCTTTTGTTGGTTGTCCACGGTGAACATAAGCTCCGTAGGTGTATGGACTAGGAATGAATTTGTCCTTTGCTTTGTCCCTGGTGCCTAAGAGATAGTCTGATTATAGTTGTTCTATAAATATTTGTAGAACATTGAAAAGAGAAAGAGAAGAAACAAAATTAGACATTGGAGGGTTTTAAAAGTAGCTATTATACTACTAAAAGTAGTATCAAACCTATGATAACTCTTTCCAGGTATCATGTCTGAGTAGTTCAATTTCATTTACCAGAGAAGGAGGAAGAAAAATCAGGGAAGAGAATTCTAGATCTTCTCCATTGCTAAAGCTTTAAGGAAAATAATTGATGAGACTTACTGAATTGTATGGACCAAGTGATTTTTCCTTTTTACAGATAGTTCTCATGTGTTGGGAAAATCGACTGTATGATGCTATGATTTATGTCTACAACAGAGGCATGAATGAATTTATTAGTCCAATGGAGGTAAGGAAACTTCCGAACTTAAGACATACGTTTGACATTGACCATTAAATATTTTCCCTTATTCTCCATTTACTTTGAATAGTTTGTTTTCATCCAATCTTTTCAGAATTTCTTGACTTATTAGACTTACTCTCCTTTTAACAATTTTTTATTAGTACGTGTTTGCAGTATATAATGATTGCATTCACCCTGAGGAATTGGCAAATGTACTTAACACATCTTAATTCTTTTTACAGTCTCTTTTTCTTCCCTCCACCTACCTCTTACTCTTCCTGTTATAGACTTGTACTGATTTTAGCTTGGGACTTACAAGTAGTATTTATTTGTTTTTATTTTTTGGTGTTGGGGATTAAGCTCCAGGTTTTACACATGCTAAGCACATGCTGTACCACTAAGCTACACCCTCAGCCCCAGTAGCCTTTAATTTCATTATTTTTCTGCTATTGCTTTCTTACTGCCTAAGTAGGTATTTAAATCCCAGAGAACAATAGATAAAACTTAAAGTAATGCTTGCTTTTTTAGACTTTTTTCTTTGCCTAAGAATTTTTTTATACCATAGGAACTTTTTAAAAAGGTGTGACATTTATTTTATATAATTATTATATATAATAAATGTGCTGGGTAATGCTATTTTGCATGTATGTTCTTCTGAGAGAGAGTCCTGAAAATTACAGGTCATTACTTGTTAATTGCTAATGTGTTGCTTTTCCAAATTTGGAATTCTATAGCATTTATGATAATTTTTGTTTTCTTTACCTAGCGAATCCAAAAAGCATTTAAGCTTTTATTTTATCCATTTGTTATTTGCTTTAAATTGAGGACAGAATTGAGGATAATGGGGCTGCAAGTACCTGTAAAGCAGTGCCCAGCCCACAGCTTTATTATAGTGATGAATGTACCATTAAAGAGCCAGGCATCCACTAAAGGCATGTAGTCAACTCTTGTGCAAATTTGATGCCATTCAAAGCTATGTTTGATATTATTAAGTTAGTAGTCATTCTCTCAGATTTCAGTCTTCATTAAGCACATTAGGTGGGTTGAGTATCTCTACCTCATCACCCTTCGATTGTAGTTGTGCCTCTTTTCTTGGTGAGTGTCTGAAGTTAGTGTCACATCTTTTTTTCCCCTGGTTTTGACCTTGATTTTCTATATGAAAAGTATTACTTCCCTGAACACCTTTCAGCTTCCTCTTCAGTGAAATCCAGTTCTTCCCTACATATAAAAATGTTCTGTATGCCATACTAGACCACAATTAGGAAAAATTAAATTAGGTTTTAGTTTTCCTCAAAATAACCCCTCAAAGCAGATTCTAATTTGATGTGTTGTACATTAACAAATGTGATTGCTGGATTTCACATTGCTTTTGAAATTTTTGTGTGTATGGTTGTTTTTATTCCTCACAGTCTGGTTTACATTTATCCTTGTACGTCTCAAGTGGAACACTGGGCTATTGAAATTGCCTTGTTTTGTGTTCAGAGTAGTTTTCAAATTTAATGGCTACCATCAGGAACTTGGTATTTGTTATTAAATAGTCATTTGGAGATTTTAACAGTGGTAGGTTAGGTGTATCCTGTGGTTCCTCTTTTCCAATTCTCTGCCTTTAAGGAAATCATTTTTCAGTGTTTAAAGTTTAGCTGTTTTAGTACTTAAAGAAGTCTGTATTAGGAGGAGGAGGTATCCTATGTTTTGGGTTTTTCTAGATTTTCCAGAGTAAATGAGTGTCATCACATTTGAGACGACTGCTGTCGCCTCTGAAATCTTTTCCTTTGTTCAGGTTTGTCTGCTTCTACTGCCAACTTAAGTCCCAATGGTGAGGGACAATAAGAAGTTGGGAATGGGGAGGCACTATAATATACAGATTAATAGGAGAAAGGACAAGATTCGTCCACATTTGTATGAGAACACTGCATAATGAGGATTGCTGCTGCCTAACCCAAGTGAATGTGTATATTAACAGTTTGGCAAACAAGAGGGAGAGGGCAGAGTTAGGTCGTCAGTGTGAAAGTATAGAAAGTTCTCTAGGGACTATTTTATTTTATTTGAGTTGAGAATTCTTGTTATGTTGCCCAGACTGTCCCCAAACTCCCGAGCTCAAGCAGTCTTCCTGCCTTAGCCTTCAGGTAACTGAGATTGCAGGTATATGCCTAACTCTTTTGACCTTTTTGATACTAATGGACAGCTGAATTTATACTTCATAATGTTAAGGGTCAGTATTCTCCCAAACAGGAAATGCCCAGGTGGGGTGGGGAGAATGTTTATGGCAGGCATATTTTTGGGGAGGCTTTCTTATGTTTAGATAATCTTTCTGTGGCTGCTAGTTATTAGGTGTTTTCAGTTTGAAATAATCTTCATAACCACTTTGGTGAGATGTTAGTCCTTTCTTTTGCTTACTATTTTTTAAAGAATAAGGCTCTTTCACGAACCTAAGACACCTTATATCAAATTATAATCTCAACATGAACTTTAGTGTAATTGGTTTTTTTTGGTTTGTTTTTTTTTTTTTTTTTTTTGGTACTGGGGATCAAACTCACAACCTCGCTCCTGCCAAGTAGGCGCTTACGCCACTGAGCTAAATCTCCGGCCCCAGTATAACTGGTTTTTATTAAATGGTTTCCTACAGTAAAGAATCTGACAGATTTTTTTTCCTTAGTAATCCTGCCAAACAGTTTATGTACACAGTAAGTTTTTATATTTAGTCTCAACAGCAAGTATGACTAATTCCATCCCAGAAAGGTAATTAATAATGATTCCTGATTATCTTTTAAAATGATGGTGATTGTTTTTTCTATTAATTTTAATGCAGAAACTTTTCAAAGTCATTGCTCCTCCTCTGAATGCAGGAAAAACGCTAACAGGTATTACTTTTCTAAGCCTTAATTTTTTCCCCTTTTTGTATTATTTAAATGCTATAAAAGCCATCAGTTATATGTATTCAGTATGCATTTTGGTAATCATATATTTTCATGTAACCACCACCACATTCAAACAATAAAAGGAACTGTATTTCTTTCTATGTTGAGTTAGAAATAATTTCTAATGTCATTCTACTTTAGTCAGAGCTTTTTATGTTTTCTGTCTTTTTTAATTTATTGAGACTCATTTTTTGACTTAATACATGTATAGTCTCTTCTTGAGAATGTTTCATGTGCACTTGAGAATAATGTGTTGAATGTATTCTGTTGTTTAATAAATGTTCTATAGATGTCAGCAGGACCTAGTTGATGTGGAGTTTTGTTCAGGTCTTCTATTTTCTGTTTATCTTCTATAATTGCCTTATATATTACTGAAAAATGTGGCATCGAAGTCTTCAAATACTATTGTTTTCTTCTACTTCAGTTCTGTCAGTTCTTAATTTTTTGTAGTAAGTATTTATTAAATATTTGACACTTAAATGATTGACAAATAATTTTATCCAGCAGTCTGTAAACTTGTTAAAACAATGACAATGTTCCTTATAAAAATTTTTATGCTCATAATAAATGAACTGGTGACATTATAAAGTTATTTTAATTCATATTAAAAGGTAGATTGCTTCCAGATTTACCAGTTGTCATATATCTGAGCTGCAACAAAAATATTAATTACATTTTTATAATGCTCTCCAAACATTCATGAATGCATTCTACTACTTTTATGTTTTATGCAGAAGGTTTTGATTTTATGGAAAACACATTGTCCATGCAATTTTCTAATTATATACTGGAATATTAAAAAGCATTTACACTTTGAAAAGTCAGAAAGGCAGAACATGAAAGACATTCTTCACAAATATTACTGGATGGGATCCAATGCGGGATCCCTGGAGTGGAGAAGGAGGCCTCGTCTCAACCCACAGAATTAGGCTTTGTGATTCATTGACTCGTCACAGAGGAGCATTTCAGGATGCGTCAGTGTGAGACATGGGAGGTTTATTAGGTAGTTAGAAAGGAAGGGAGGGTGAGAAAAGCACTGTAGCTTGAGCAGCTCTCTGGGGCACCCTCTGATGAAGAGGTTGGACTGGCCCACTCACAAAGGAACAAGGGAAGCTTTTATGTATTCGTTAGAGTGGGCCCAGGGTCTGATTGATCATTATCTCAGTTCTGATTTCATAGCTCTGGAGAAATCCTTATAAATTGGGGGGCAATTTGATTCCCATGAGATGATCATTCTTAGTTTGGGGTGGGGAGGAGCCTCAGTTCTTGTCATGAGGTAATTGTTCCCACTTGGGGAGGTAACTCATCATAGGGTGGTCTCAGAGGTTTTTCCTGAATCCAAGTGATTGTAGTTTTAGGACAGTTTCTAGGTATGCTTTAGGGGTTTGGAATTAGACATCAAAGCTGGCAACTGAATGTCCCTACAAATCCTGAAAATTAGTTACTCTTGTCTTGATGTCATCAGTCTTGAAGGGGGGGATGAGATAGGGTAGTAAATTTAGGGTCAATAACTCTGGTAATGCAAACACTCTGTAAGTGATTAACATGCCTATATGCAGAGCTGAGCAGGAATCTAACCCAAAGTTTTAAAGTACTAAAGGAGAAAAACAATTGAAAGCAGAATACTAATCTTTATCCTGCTTTTTGTTACCCACTGGGCATTTGCAGGCCCAGCCTCTGGGTCAGTGATGGCGAACATATGGCACATGTGCCTCAGCGGGGCATTTGTATCCCTGAAAGCTGTAAAAGGTTCTCCAGCCATCACTGCTCTGGATCCTTGTTACAAATCCTCTCTTAAATTGTGAGGGAATTAGGGTTTGGCCAATCTGCCTATGTAAGTTTTCTGCCCAGGTAGTAAAGATGAAAAGGTGACAAGCTGAGTTGGAGCTTCTGGAATGTCTGGTCACAGGCCAGGGAAATAAGTACATGGAGGACAGGTATGGATAACCTTGGGTACTTTTGTTTCTTCTGTCCTATCTCAACAAGAGGCTACTTTGCTTCCATTAGGAATATACCATGGACATAATTCTATGTTTCTATGTCACAAATATGTTTATTACTGGAGAATTACTTTATACCAATTGGTATTTTTAATTCTCATTTTTATTAAAAAACGTGATCTTTATTTCATTCAGAAAGAGACGTCTGTACTTCTTCCATTTCAAACTCATCTGTCTACTTTCACAGGTCTTTTGCGTTATGTTCCGTCCATAACTTTGCAAAGAAGCCTTTTCCTATTTAGAAATTGCTCAAGTTTTTTTTGACTTGTAAGTTGTTTTCTTTAAAATTTTCTAGGAACATCTGCTAGTTTAGGCATATTTAGTCTGTAACTCTTTGCTGCAATTTCTCTGGTTATTTGATGAAGAAAAGTAACAAAATCAGGACTTAATGTTCTTTGCCTGGACCTGTTCACTTTCATCTTCCTTGACTAAGAATCATATATGGTAATCTCTTTCCTGTTCTGAGTAACTTTTTTCAGTTAACAAACTGGGGGAATGGACATTGGGTGATGAACATAATCTATGATTTCACATCTTTAATAAGACACTCAGGTTTAGCATGAACTATGGTAATCCTATCATGCGTACTCTTCCCTCTTCTCAATTCATTCAGGATAACTGAGGGCTGATACTACTTTTCTTTTCTTTTTTTTAATTTTATTTTAAGGATAATAAAATCCAACAAAACATAACAAGAGCAAAGTCAATCAAAACAATGCAGTAGAACTGGTACAGAATTTCAAAGCAAGATACTAGGAAAACAATAGCTACTATAGTATATCTTGTTATCTTCACAATAGTTGACCATCCCATCAGGTGTAGTAAAATCAAACCAAAAACAAAACAGAATAAAACCAATCAAAACAGAATATGAAATAAAGCCCCAAAAATTAATCATAATAAAGCTAAACAATGAGAACAATGTTGGACTTCAAAAACAAGACAGAAGGGAATGCCCCATGTTTGCTACGTTGCATACTGTCATCTTCCCAAGAGATGCTCAGACTGCCGGCCCCAGGCCTGCAAAATCAACCAATCAATACAAGAATTTAGTTGCTTTATGTACCTTAGTTGCTGTCAACTTAGCCGGTCCTCTGAACCAGCAGATTGCTTGTGTGTGTGTGCAGGGTGGGGGTTGTCCTTGATTCTCAGCCCACAGGCCAGTACCGGGGAGGCACAGATCTTTCTCTTCCTGGAGTCCGTGCTGGTCGTGCCATGCACCAGGAAGGCTGGCTAGTTGTCTTTTGGTTGGAACCTCCCTCTACTTTTCTGATTATTGTCTGCTGTGACAGTCAGCTCTTCCATAAGTGTACTCTGTCCTTTAATATAAATTGCCTGCAGCACCTCCTGGAATGCCATCCATGCTCCTAATTATTATGTTCTCTGCAGGAATTTGAGAGTCAGTCTGAACCATGATAGGAATCAGTGCAGCTTGTTTTATGTAGGAGCTCTTTCCACCCACGTTTGATCCAGTAATTACCACTGCACTCTGAGTCCTCAGTTCTGGAATTCCAGGAACATGGTCCTGGCTTCTGCTCTGCTCTGCTCTGCTCTGCTCTGGTGAGGCCCTCATGGCCGGTGTCTTCACCATGATGAAAACACATGCCAGACGGGTCACATGCTGAAACATGAAGCTGGAAATCCAGTTCTTGCTTCCTTTCACTTTTCAGTTTCTAGCAGGCTAATTTTGCCTTAGCCTTGATTTCCTGCTTGGGCAGAGCCTCAAAGTAAGTCATAGGTTACAGACCAGGGCCATTTCTGGTCTTCCATGGCTGTGTGCACAGCCCTGCACATGTGCAAGTCCTTCTAGAATTCAGGAATGCTATATGTCAGAGCTTTTCAAAATCCCCTGCAGACCCATACTTTGGTTTATCCTTCTAAGGCTTTTGGAGGGCCTTTTACTATTCCCAGTTGCTAACATTGTCTTAAGCAGCTATGCATTAAACAGTAGTACTGGTTGTTCTTAAAAATGACCCAGGTTCAGTGCTGTTCCACTGGAATGGCTCCTGAGTCAGGACAGGGATGGCAGGGAGATTCTGGGTTCTGTTATTTTTCTCTACTGAGTATTTTGCTGTTTGTTTTGTCAGGTAATTTTCCTTAGAATGGAACTGTTTTTTGGTTTTTTGAGGGGATTTTTTGGTACCAGGGATCCAACTCACAACTTTGCACTTACCAGGCTGACGCCACTGAGCTAAATCCCCAAGAATGGAGCATTTAAGTGAGCTGCCAGCTGTATCCAATAAACATTGCTCCAAGGATGGGGCAGTTTGTAGCTCTAAATCCATTGTTCTCCATCAGGTGGATGCCAGGTTCCTGGTTTTTATAGCTCTTGATGATGAGAAACTGATGGAGTTTTTTGTTATGTTTTGTTTTATTTTGCTTTGCTTTGCTTTGTGGTAAGGATTAACTTTGTAGTTCAGGCTGGTCCTGAACTCACTATGTAGCCCAGGCTGCCTCAGCCTCTCAGCATGCCTCCTGTCTCAGCCTCCTGAGTGCTGGGATTATAGATGTGTACCACCACGTCTAGCTAAGGATTCTAGTTTTAAAAGCCATCATAGAGTTGTAGACAGGGAATGGTAGATAAAAGCTGCTGCAAAGCCCACTGTTCTGATGGAGATTGAGGCATTTTTCTGAAATAAACACATTCCTCAGATTATGGCAAATCTTCAGTTTTTCAAGAGTTTTGAAAATGTTGGTTTTAGCAGTTTTTGCCAGTGTTTTCATTGCTTTAATGAGGGAACAGATTTTTGGAGGACTTTGTTTCACCATTTTAGGGTCTGCCTTGCTAGATTTTGTGTTTTGTTTTGTTTTGCTTGTGGTGCTAGAGTTCAAACCCAGGACCTTGCACATGCTAGGCAAACACTCTCCCGGTAGGCTAAATCCCGAACCCTTGTTTTTGGTTCTTTTGGGCTTTTCACCTCCTCTCTTTTCTCCATGTTATATGATTTCTATTGCCTTACCTTCAGATTCGTATATGCTTTCCCCTTTCATGTCAACTCAGTTATTAAATCCACCCAGTGAATTTTTATTTTCAGCAATTACAATCTTTAGCCAGTCATTTTTTATTGGTTCTATTTCTTTGTTGGAACTCTTCATTTATCTGTTGAAATTTTCATGCATTAAAACAGGTCTTACTTCCTTGAGGATACTTGTAATAGTTCTTTTAAAATCTTTATTCTAACATGTTGTTCATCCCAGGATTGGACTCAATCAATTTTCTTTCTCCTTAGGAAGATTTTTGTTTGTTTGTTTCTTTTCTTTTTTTTTTTTTATTCTTCATATACTGGGAAATTTTGTCACCAACTAGCTTGGGTCCTTGCTTTAGTGACAATGGAAATTAAACTAGATCAACAGTTTATGCATTTATAGGCTACAGATTTAAGTGGAAAGTGAGAGAGGAGACAGGTGAGGGACTCTAGCTTGAAGAAGAGATTCAGACCGGTCTTATCACATCCTGCACTGGGCTGGAGTCGAGCTGATTATTGTCTCAGTCCTGGCTCCTCACAGCCTAGGGTGATTCCATTCCAATGAAATGACTATCTTTTTGGCAACTCCAGTCATGTGAAACTTTGCTTTTCCTGTGACTATCAGTTTAGGACAATGAAGACTTTTAGGTGTCCTGCAAAGGGGAAGAGTCCAGACCTGAGTGTAGTAAAAGCTGGTAGTCAGATGTCTCTGAGATCTTGAAAATTGCTTTAGTTACTCGCATCTTGGTGTCCTTCATTTTGAAGGGAGATGAGATAAAGCTAGAGAAGTTTAGGGCTAATAAACTTTTTCTGCCAACTTTAGACAGACACTCCCTAAGTACCTAACATGCCTACATGCAGAGCTGAGAAGTGTTTTGACCCAGTTTCACAAAATGAAAGTCAGGCTTTTTTCTTATTTATTGGGCATCTGTTTTAGCAACAACTAATTTTAAGTCCCTCATTGCCTCAGAAGAAAACACAAATTGTGTTTTTAATGAGTAAAAGATTAAAGGCTCAGGAGTTTGTCCTTTGTCCCTAAAAGGCCTCTGACCATTGTCAGTTTTGGATTGTATTCCGGCATTATGTGTTACCCTATGGAAATTCAGGATTCTATTATTTTTCTCCCCTGGGTATTTTTTTCCTTTATCAGGTAATCTCGGCTAGACTTCAGCTGCAGAGTGTTTCCCACGTGGCAGCTCCAATCTCTCCTCGGCTCATTTGTTTTTAACTGGTCTGCTTTGATTCCGACCCGCATGTGTGTTGCAGGGGTTGGCCAGTGAGCAGGGCAGATGGTTAGTGGAGCTTTCCTCTGCCTCCTTTCTTCACAAGAGCCCCCCTCCCTTGTTGTTGTTCCTGTTTCCCAGCTTCCATTTTTTAGCTCCCCTGGCCAGAAAGTTGCTGCTTTTTCCCTGAGAGCCCCCAGCCCTGCCGTGCTCACCACACAAGCCTTTCTGCATCTCAGGCTCAGAGCCACGGTGATGGGGGTTTAGGCTGACAGCTCCCTGCTGTTCCCTCTCCTCGGCCCGGGGCGGAGTGGGGCTCGGCTGCTTCTCCCTGAACTCCAGATCTGCAGGAACAGAGCTCAGTTCTTGGTTCTGATCTTTTGTCTTTGGTGGAGCTGCTCAGAGTCTTTTTCTTGGTGGTTTAAGGATCAGTTAGAGGTACAGGCAGACCATTTGAGGGTTCCCTTCTGACTTTTTCCTTTTCAGGATTCCTTCATTCTCTTCCATTGCTGGTTTCTTGACTTTACTTTCCCTGAGGCCAGAAAAACTAGGGGATTTTCCAATTGCCTTCTAAGGTGTGCAGTCCAGAGTATTTTTACCCATGGGGAAAAGCCACAGAGAGGGAAAATAAGGCAGCCTGTCTCTCCCCAACTGTTCTGAATTCTTCACTGGACTATATGCTTCTGTTTACTCTTCAGTAACTTCAGGTGCTTTTTGTGTGATGCCCAGGTTTTACTCCTTTTTTTTCCCCTATGAGAGTAAAGGCAGAGAGAGTCATTTTGTACAGTCTTAATCTCTCACACCCAACAGCAGCTCTGAATCTAATCTTCTGAAACAGACTTGAAAATTGGTTTTTACATATGTATTTACCAGAAATGAATGTGCAATGTAGTATCGAAAATCCAAATGGAGTTGTTGAACTTCTACAACAGAAAACTGTCTTGTCTAAAAGAAGATATAGTACTAAGAAGCAAAGAGTTATAGAAATTATATCTTTGAGTTCGTTGTACATTTACTAATCAATTACTTGTGTGCCAGGGCTATACAGGATGCTGGGAATATGTAAGAATACAGATTCCCTGCTCTTAAGAATAATGTATTTGTGAAGGATTACTGAAAAAATAAAAAATGTACATTTGCTTGCATTATGTCTAGTATTCATGTTACAGACTTTTCATTCTTCATTCAGCCTCCAGTTCTTCATTCTTACCAACAGAGAGTCTTGTAATCTGTAGACTGTACACATTCCTGACCACTTCCCCCTTCCTGGGGTTCCTACTCTATTCTCTGTTGCCCTTGACTCCTTGGCCTCAAAATTGGTCTAATTATCTTTCTGATATATTTTACTCAAAGAAATAGGCTTATATCATCAGATGATGGACTCTTACATGTTTGACATGTTAGAATATAAAAAGCCCTAAGAATCACTTATTTGAGATTATTATTTTAAACATTTGGGAACAGTGTTGTTCTCAACCTTAGAGCGCTATGGGTAGTGAAAGTCTATGTTAGAAATGAGAAGAAATAGCCAGGCATGGACCTGTAATCCCCACTGCTCAGGAGGCTGAGGCAGGAGGATCATGAATTCAAGGCCAGCCTGAATATCTAGCAAGATCTACCACAGATGAACAAATTGGCAAGTAAATAAACAGTAGAGAAGACATAACTATGCCTTAATATTAGACAACCAGTCGTGATCTGTAATTCATTGACTCAGTCTGCTGTACACATGCCTCTGGCCTCAGGCAGAGGCTAAGCTAACAATACATAGAGTTCTACCTTCAGACCTGTGTGTATCCTTGAATAACTCATGTGGATGTTGTGTCTATAAATAAATTCTAAAGGAAATCAAGAAACAAAGTTAAGCTGGGCTTGTATCAGTTTTCTGTTATTCGGGAAGTATATTTACCTCACCTTTAATGTCACTCTTTATTTTTTATTTCCATATAAAGATTATATTTCTGAAAAGGTTTTAAGAGAGAACTACTGATGTTATTTTTCCTTCTATTTTAGACGAGCAGGTTGTTATGGGCAACAAGCTTCTCGTATATATCAGGTAAGAGATTTTTATTTATGACAATGTTCCTTTTGTATTTTTTCCCTGCATTTGAGAGGTACTGTTGTCTCTCTCTCTCTCTCTCTCTCTCTCTTCCTCTCTCTCTGTGTATATATATATATATATATATACACACAGATATAATATATATATATACATATATATATATATACACAGATATAATATATATATATATTATATATATATATATATAATATGTAAGTATATGTGTACTATATATATATGTCCTATCTTATATATAGTGTAGATAACATACTATATATCATATATAGTTTATATAACATACTATATATGTTATATATAGGATAACTATATATATACACTATAGAATATATAGTATATATGTAGTATATATAGCCTAATCTAGAAATATATGTATTAGTAGCTCTTGTGTTTGGCAGTGTTTAAAGACTTTTTTTTGTTATACCAACAAGAGCTAGGAAAAGGGTGCTAGTTTGATCTAAGGGACAGAGGCAAAGAATATTGCAAAACACCCCACAAGGCACAGGATAATCCTAAAACAGAGAATTGTATGGCCCAAACTATCAATCAGTCTGTAATTAAGAAACCCTGCTGTGGAATATCTTACTTTTGCTACCAGGAACTCAATGAGATGTGTGTTCCCTCAGTTTTACACAGAAGGGTCAGAGGCTTATTGAGGTCATGTAGCAGTTAGTGACAAGAAGAACTGGAAGCAAAGCTCATTCTCGTAGATGGCACAGGCTCAGAGTTGGTGCTGCTAGCACTTTCACAGTGAGGCAGCTGGGTCGGGGCAGCAGATCCTGCTAGAGCCTCACTTTAGCGCCTCTCCAGCATCAGAGTTAACTGCGACACCTGTTTCATGCTTGTCACATTGACTCTTTAGTGAGAAAGGACATAACAGTGTTACCTGGTGTTTTATCATCTGGACTTCAAACTCTTTAGAATATGCTAGTATCCAGTGTCTTGAAGATTAAAAGTCATGGCTGATTCAAAGATGCTAAAATCCACCCTATCCCTCAAAAAAAAAAAAAATAGGAAAAAGGAAAGACATATTCAGAAGACATTTGTAATAATTCAGCCCACAAGGCAAATCATTAACCATAAAGGAGGTCTGACTCCAAGGTAAGACTGTCGGGTAGACTTCTCAGATCATGACTGCCCTTGAAGGACTGTCCTAGTGCAGATATTTTCCAGACATTTGTTAGCCAAGCTCTTTCCCCATTTTTAATCCTTCCTTAAAGCCACTCGTTTTAAAGAGTCTGAGACCATCAGGCTTCTAACAGGTAAATCATAGTTGGACAGTGCCATCAGGTTGTTTAAGTGCCAATATGAGGCTTTTGGATCGAGTCCTTTTTTCTCTCTGCCTCTGTAGTGCAGACAGGCAGGAGTGGAAGCCCTTAACTCAGGCATCCAATGGGTTACTTAACTACCATACCATCTCCCATTTTCTGAACTGAACATCATCTTTTTTAAAAGTTTTAAATGGATACATGCAAGCTTACAAATGGGTTACCATGTGATGGTTTTGATGAATGTGTGTCTTATATAATGTTAAATCGAGGTAAGCCTATCTATCTTCTAAGACATTTTATCTTTCCTTTATGGGAAACACTCAAAAGCTTTCTTCCCACTTTTTAAAATACACAGTACGTTTTTGTTATCTTTGGTCACATTACTACACAGTAGCAGTGATCCGGTTTTAAACTTGACCTAACTGACAATCGCTGAGCCTGCTTCACAATCACACGTGGATCTCAGATTTGAGAAACAGTGTGCTACTCACTTCAAAGTTACCCTTTGCAAGTCTCCAAATCTTTATGTGGGTTTTTACTCTTCTAGCTGTTGTCTGGCAGGCCGTGCCTATCCCCTTGGTGACATCCCTGAAGATCTTGTTCCCTTGGTTAAAAACCAGGTCAGTACTGTTTTCATAGCCTTTTCACTCTGCACACTTCTTGTAAAGATGTGCTGAAGACAAACTGCAGGTGAGGCATGCTCTTGGCTCAGAAATGATGGCCTGTACGAGTGCCTCAGTACTGTCACTAATGTCAGCAATTTCAATTGAGAAGGCAGTTAGAGAATTTAAGACGTAGTGTCAATTTAAACTGAATTCAGCCTGCTTAGCCAAAGGAAATTATTGCTTCAGCAAGTTGATTGGTAAGATTAGAAAATAGTTAACAGTTGTTTTTCAACTTGTAGGTTTTTGAATTTCTGATTCGCCTGCATTCAACAGAAGCATCCCCGGAGGAAGAAATCTATCCTTATGTTCGGACTCTGCTACATTTTGACACAAGAGAATTTCTAAATGTGTTGGCCCTGGTAAGATATAGTATGATTTTAAGGTGTTTTCAAAGGCGCCAGGATGTTAATTTTGTTTTTGATAGAAAGAAAAATAATCTGTATGTGGGTACAGCTTTTATGCCCTAGCAGTAACTAAAGTTTTCAAATGTTTGATTTTGTTGTACCACTTGTATTTTCTCTCTAGTTCTTTATAGCCCTTTCTCCTGTTCTCTACCTCTGTCTGTCTGTCTCTCCCTAAAGTATATTCATAAAAAGTTAAGGACAGAAGGATCACCTGGTTCTGTCATCTACAAACTGTTTAAATGAAGGCTCCAAGGGCAGTGTAGTGATGAGGTGGGAATAACTGAAGTTGAAATGGAACAGGGAACCTTCCTGACTAAGCTTTATTCATGCTTAGGCAAAGGTGAGTTTGGGTGAGCCAGGTTTCCTGTGAAAATGTCCCTAGGGGAATAATTATATAAAACATAATGAATCCTCCCAATTACATAGTATTGTAGTTATTGTTTTTTAAAAAGCTTGGTATGATGGAAAGAGCTTGCAGTGCGTAGTGAAAGCATCAGGTACAAAATTATCTAAAATACACATTTACCTACAGTATTTGAAGGCGAAAAAAGACAAGGAATAAAAAACGTTAATAATGGTTAACTCAGTGGGATGGGGAGAATTTCCCTTTGAGTCTAGACTACTTTTATAAGTAGAGTACTATAATAAATTATTTTTCAAAGGTAAGTTCTTATAAGAATGTTATTATTGAATTGATTTCATTTGAAATTTTAAATTCAGAAGCAATAATTTAAATTGCATAAGGAGAAGGGAGGAGAAACTCAGAACTAGAAGTCAGATCTGGTTGGCTTAAGAGATCTTAGACATCCAGCGGGTACTTGGTGAATGGCACTTAGGAAAAAAAGAAACAGGCAGTATGAGGGCAGGGAATTTTCAAAGAGTGGTACACAAAACAGAATTTTACCTATTTTTTTTTAAGGGCTGTGGTAGCTCTGAAATGTGAGGAATTATGCTGACTATTTGAATTATGATATTGGGCTTTATAGTAAAGCTACAAAACAATTGTTTTTTCATTTGCATGGCAAATATTTAAGTGGTTAGTATATGTGCTATGTTGGGGAGTGCTGTGCTAAGTGAGAGGTATGGGCTTGGCCAGCGGGGTGTGACCCCTTCCCTTGTGGAGGAGGTTGTTCCAGACATTACGGCACAGTGTAGCACATGCGTTAGCAGGAGTGCAGGGTGTGATTGGAATACTTAGGAGGGCGCCTAAAAAGGGCTGGGGAAGGTTTCTGCATGAAATGATGTCCACTCCACTGTGAGTCCCAAAGATGATTGAAAGTGGGTGAAGAATAATGAAAGATACTCTAGGCAAGAGGTCAAAAAGGACTGGAAATGAAACAGGGCAATGAGTGTTGAAACAATTTTTTAAAATTAGTAGGCCTACATCTTTAAATATATGGGAAAGCTCAAAGAAAAACAAATCCAGAGTGATAGGCATACAAAAATGTGTATTGAATTTGTTGTAAGAAATTTGAATTCTATACCATGGTAGTAGGTAGCCATTGAAGTCTTTTAGGAAGAAGAATATCATGATTTGTACTTTAAAAAGATTCCCTGTGACTCTCACATTGGATAGTTATAACCAAATACCCTAGATGGGGTGACTTATAAACAACAAAAATTTACTCTCTGGAGGTGGGGAAGTCCAAGATCTCACACAGCAGATTGTCTGTTGAGGGTCTACTCCCCAGTTCATGGATTGCGCCTTCTCACTGTGCCCTCACGTCGTGGGAACAAGATGGCAAGGGGTCTCTCTGGGGCCTCTTTTATAAGCTCTCCAATCCCATGCATGATCTGCTCTCATGGTCTAATCACCTCTCAGAGGCTCCACAATGCTCTCACAGTGGGTTGTTATGTTTTCCGACATGAATTTCAGGGCAGGAGGCAAAAACATTTTCAGTCATAGCATATGGAAAATGTATTGAGATGTGTTAAGATTGGAGGCAAGGAGATCTGCTAGCACATGTTTGTAGTAATCTAAATAGAAGATAGTGGTGGCTTGAATTAGGACAGTGACAGTGGAAAGGCCAGGATATTAAAGGTTTTACTTAATAAATATGATCCAGCAATTCAACATTTAGGTGTATAAGCAAACACAAATATGTCAACACAAATTCAGTGCAACTTCTTGAATAAATAATGTCTTTTGAGGGGAGTATTTCATCTCCTCTCTCTTTAATTTTTTTTTTTTT